>BMAW01002156.1:0-22829 GCA_019974015.1 Nephila pilipes | reverse complement strand
TTGATGATTGGACTCGAGTGACGAGAATGTGTCTCAAGGCCTTCGTATTTCCACGTTTTCATTAAGGTTTGATCATTTGAATTCCTTTAGCGTAATTTCATGCTAGCATTTTTCATGATTGTATCAGCATCCTTTGATATTTTTAGAGCTTGGGAGATGTCATCAGCACCACTAATTACACCATCAACGTAGAGACAAGTGTCAAGCATTTCAGTTGCTGCTGGATACTGTTCCCGGTATTTCCCGATATGACGTTTAATCGTTGCGGAGAGTAAGAAAGGACTCACGTTCACTACAACCATCACACGCTTATATCTATAACTGGAAACTTGTAGGGCTCAATTTGATTTGAACCATTCTCCTGGAAACTAAAATGTAATTGCATCTCTGTCCTCTTCACGCAATGAAATTTGTAAGAATGACGTTCTATATCAGCGATAATAGTAATTGTTTTCAAGCGAAAGGAAATGATTAAGTGGAATATGTTTGGATTTAAATTCACATCTGACCATATATAGTCATTGAGAGATAATTGCTCATATTCGTGGGAACTTGCATCGAAAACAATCTTTGTAGTTAGGCTTTCTTGACGAAAGACCGCTTGGTGCAGTAAATAGATTACTGCTCTATCAGTTGGCTTTTCAGTTTGTAGAATCTATTCTATACGACTCATATTCTTTCAAACTTTCAGAATATTGAGTGAACAGAATTAGGTCACGAATGAATCTTCTTGTTGAAAATTTAGCACGCTTTTCTGCGACGGAAAAATTGTCGTTTAACTCTTGTTTTTCCTTTTTCCAGGGAAAATCAACTTCATAACGAGCATTATTGAAACGTACTGAAGTTTCAAAATATTGCATGGCTTGGTCATCTTGATCATAGTTCAATTCGTCTTTAAGGCCTCATGATTCTAGTTCCCAAAATTTTTTTAAACTGCTATCAACCTGATCTTGGTAGAAATTGCAACAGAAATGGTTTGATTGTTCGTTTTGAATGGAACCTGTAATAATGTAACCAAACACAAAGTCTTGCAATATTATTTAACTGTCATGTAATTTTATTTGTTTACTTTTCATAATTCATAAAATATTTCCCCTCCAAGAAGAATGTCAGTACGTTGGGAGATATTAAATTCTTCATCTGCATAAATTATATTTTTAGGAAAACGAGGGCTGTTCGTGATACATCTCGTAATTTTGAAACTCGAACAGATGATTAGGATGATATCTGAGTTGGCATACCTTCACCAAACCATTACACCACACTATAGGGATAGCCACACACACAGCTTTGACAGATTTAATTTGCAACAAACCCGATACATGACATGTCTTTATTGGCCTCAGGACTCGAACCGCAATTCATAGAATACAACGGTGGATATAAACTCACGATCGACCTTCCCTTTACCGTGTGGCTGCGGTAATTTAGTGCTCTTGATTGCGGACTCACCGTCGGGGTTCTTTTCGTCGAGACTTGGGTACGAATCCTGTTGCCTTAAAGATCCGCCATGTAGCGGGACTGATGCAGGTTGAATCTGGTCGAGGCTCAAAGTCCTCCTGTTGGAGTTATGTGGAAATTATTATGAGAGGTATGTGTCCGCTCAGGTGTCGTCACTTCACCGAGGCACAAATTTACGAAGTCCATCGCCAATAGCCCTCGTGTTGCATCTTACTGCGACGTTTATAAACAATCACAATCTTGATTATTGCAACCGACTTAGAAGGTGAAAGAACAGGTGTTGAAAAATTCAATTGGAGGGGAGAAAGGGGGGTAGTGCAATGCTGGTGATAAAGTATGAAAAAAATTGAACGTTACAGAAGGCTAAGACAGAAACATTCACTGCAATAACTTTTATTATTTGTGTCACTTTCACTAAATTAGTTGTGTAACACACTAATTTCAAAACGAGACTGTAGATGGCGCCACATGACGAGAATAATTCTCAAGGTTAGGGTGTGGCTATGCTATCTAGTTTTTTCTGCCAGAGAGAGTTGGGATTTCGTGGAGTAAGGTCTCCTGTTGCTGTCCAACCCTGGACTATGTTAAAGTTTACTTGTGATAAACTTAATTCCTTCTAAATTTTACTGTTAATTGTTGTAATTCCGTCTTTGTAACTGTGATGTTTTATGTCATTAAAAATATAGTGATTTACCCCGAGATGTTTCTTCAATTGTTTTGCGTTAAAGCAGTTATGGCATAAGAACGACGGTTACAAAATTGGTGCTCAACGCGCGGCCCATCCCAGCTCTGTCTCGCCTTTTTCCCACTGACTTCGGTGTTGAAGTTTTGTCACCCGACAAAAAAGAAAATAAAGGATACTTGCATCCAGCAAATTTATTATGAGCTATCTAAGATAAGTTTTTTTTTTTTCTCTCTACATAAATTATACTCTCTTATTCAGCATAAAATTGTGATTTATGTTACTCGTATTATTGTATGTTGCAGTATATTGTTTGTTCTGATTAAGGCTAATCGAAAGTTAGCTTATTATTAATGAATGCATATTTTCTTCCTAATTTAAAAATTTTATACCATTAACACATATGTAGTTTTGTTTTCAAGAAATTATTGGTATTTATTCAAAGCATGTCACTTTGATTCTTATTATGTTGATTGCAATTCTTATCATAATGATTTTTTTTTGGTTCTGTTTTTATAACTAATATAAAAATAAAATTTTTATAAAATATATAACGGAGTTGGAAAGGAATTGCTATAACATTTGAAAAGTTGTATGTTATTCATAAAGTATTTACATTTCTGGTTTTTAATAAAAATATTGGAAAATAATATTAATTACTTCTGAGTGTAAACAAGTTTGCAATATTGGTAACTCCAAGGTTAATAACATGATTAATGAATGCTATTCCTACTTAAACATATTTGAATTTGTGTATAAACGATTTCATGTTAATTGCTGGTACTGTTTTGATTAATAATGAATGTTATATAAACTTATTTTGGTTTTGATTTTGATGAAAGGAATTAGAAAATATTTGATATTAAAAAAAAAAAAATTGTTTCATTTTAATCTTCTTAAGATTGATTTTCAAATTAATTATCACAATTTGATATAAAGGAATTTTAATGTTTTCAGATAACAGAATTAACACTGTAACTTAGTGAACTTTTATTCATTAACTTTAATTGAACGTTAGAAAATTAAATTTGAAATAAAATAAAAATGGCATTTTTGGGAAGATCCAGAAAAGAGGATTTAAGGACGTTAGCCACAGAATTGGGTTTGGCTCCGTCGGACAATCTCAAAATTATTGAACTAAAAGATCTCATAACCGCAAGTGATAGGTATGATGAGGAATTCGTCAAGGATATGTTCAGTGTCATTGTGGAAGAACGTGTGAAAACGGAAAAACAGAAAGCTGTGGAGGTGGCCCAGCAACGAGAAAGAGAATTCGAACTGGAAAAAATGAAAATTCAACTTGAAATGCAGAAGTTATCACAAATATCTGTTGTAAACCAACAGTTAGAAAACCCAAAGCTTGAGCTAAGTAGACTTATTCCGAGATTCAACTCGAAGGAAGACGAAATGGGTCTATACCTGACTATTTTCGAACGTCAAGTGAAATTCATGAACATTCCTGAAAAAACTTGGACAGCATACCTGATTGGCTCATTGCCACCTGATATAGCTCAGCTCATCGCAAGAGAGGATGAAGAAGATTCTCAAAACTATGAAAAGGTAAAAGAAATGCTTCTAAAAAGATTTCGAGTTACAGGAGATAGGTTTAGGCAGTACTTTTCTCAACAGAAGAAAAACCCTGACTCTACATGGAGAGACTTTTATTTCGAATTAAGTTCTTATCTTGAAGGTTGGATCAAAGAATTGAAGATAACCTCGTTTGATCAACTTAAAAGTCTAATCATCGCTGATCAGATGAAAAGAAAAACTCCTGCAAATATCAAAGAACACTTTCTGGATATTTGGGCGGATTTGAACGATCCTTTGGAATTAGCTGAGAAATTGGACGCATACGATAGCCTAAGGCCTGGAATGAAAAATAATCCAAATCAGACTTTCAAGAAGAAAGAAGAATTCAGGAAACCCTTTCCAATAAAGAAAAGTCCACCTGTTGGAGGCTCCTATGATAACCGCTCACCAGGACCCTCTAGACCAGTACCTAAATTCCCAAGTTCCAGATCTGAAGGAAGGAAGCCCATCCAGTGTTACGGATGCGGGACTCCTGGAGTCATCAAGGCAAGGTGTCCTACCTGCAAGAGAGCTAATGAAACGATAACAGCAGTGAACTGTATGACGTTATTCAACTTGAATTCAAACTCGGATCCCTCAAGTTTGATTGTTCTCAGAATTTTTGGAGAAAAGATTGCTGTATGTGCGGATACCGGTGCTTCCCATACCATTGCAGGTGAAAAACTGTTCAAATTCCTGCAAGAGCGTGACATCATCTTTGAGAAGAAGATCATTTCATTAATGATGGCTGATGGAATTCGACAGACCATTACGGCTCTGAGTGCTGTCGTCAACCTGTACATTGAAGGCAAAGTTATCCCAACAGAATTTCTAGTATTGCCTGAAGCAAAAGGAAATAAGACTCTGTTGGGAAGGGATTTCCTCAATGCAGCTGGAATCGTCCTTGACGTCCAAGGCGGAAAATGGTATTTTGCCGAAAATCCTCGAAGACAGTACGAGTTCTTCAAGAAGCCTTTGGAAGAAATAGCCATCAGTGCGTTCGAACTTCGAGAAGATGAGGGTAAACACCTATCCCCAGAACAGACAAGAAAACTAAATAAACTCCTGGACAAAAATGAGACATGTTTCTAACCAGGGGGAGGGCCCACGCCGTTTATCGAACACCGTATCGACACGGGTGATCACCCTCCAATTGCAACGTCTCCCTACAGGATGAATCCCATAAAGAAAGAGATTTTAAAGGAACAAATTGAAGAACTGCTGAAGCAGAATGTAATCGAAGAGTGCGAGTCACCTTATGCCGCACCTGTGGTACTTGTTCCTAAACCAAATGGGAAAGTACGTCTTTGTGTCGACTACAGGAAGTTGAACTCTGTTACGAAAATGGATACCTATCCCTTACCACGTATGGATGATCTATTGAATGAAGCAACACCGACATCCTACATGTCAACAATCGATTTGCAATCAGGCTACCATCAAGTAAAGGTCGCTGACATTGACCAGGACAAAACTGCATTCATTTGCCCTTTTGGAACTTACCGCTACTTACGTATGCTCTTCGGCCTACGGAATGCTCCGGCCACTTTTCAAAGATTGATTGAAAAGTTTCGAAGTGGCTTGAAAGATGTTTACGCACTTTCCTACCTAGATGACATCATTGTTCTCTCAGAAACATTTGACAAACATCTGGAAGATCTCGAAAAAGTTTTTGAAAGACTGTCTGTCTTTAAGCTCCATGCAAACCGAGATAAATGTCGCTTTGCCTGTGACCGTGTGAAGTATCTGGGATTCTGGATAACGAAGGATGGAATTGAAGCTGACCAAGAGAAGATCTCGTCTATTCAAAAAATTCCAGTCCCTACCAATGTGAAAGAAGTCCAATCTTTACTACAAACTTGCTCTTGGTTTCGTCGATATGTCCCTAACTTTGCTGACATAGCACGCCCACTTAGTAACCTCACTAAGAAGAAAGTGCATTGGCACTGGGGTCCTGAGCAACAAGAATCTTTTGAGACGTTGAAGATGCGCTTGATGACTTCTCCTATATTGAAGCAAGCTGACGGATCAAAACCTTTCACAATCCGTACAAACGCAAGTAATTATGCCTTAGGAGCAGTCCTACTCCAGGGAAGTGGCCCCGATGAACATGTCATCGAATATGCAAGTCGTCTGATGATCCCAGCAGAGCAAAACTACTCCACAACCGAGCGAGAAGCCTTGGCGGTAGTGTGGGCTTTAGAGAAGTTTAGAGGTTACATAGAGTATCAACAAATATTCCTTGCATCAGATCATCAACCTCTCAAATGGTTGTTAAGCATAAAGTCACCTTCTGGCCGTCTGGCAAGATGGGCTCTGAAAATTCAGTCCTTCAACCTGAAGATCGATTATACCCCTGGAAAATCTAATGTAATAGCTGACATGCTGTCAAGACCGTCATATACTGAAGGCGCAGCCTCTGATGTGTGTGCCATCACTGTGGACATGCCATCCAGGAAGTCCAGTGATATTCGAAAGGGACAGCTGGAGGACGAAGAACTAAAGAAAATCATCGACTGCTTTGAGAGCATGGACAAAGATGAAAACTTTGCCAACTACACCAGTCGAGGATACCTAATGAATCAGGGTATCTTGTATAGGTATTCACCTGAGAGTGAAGAGGAAGAAGCTCAACTTGTAGTTCCTACACAAGAACGAGAAAGAATCCTTCAAGAATACCACGATGCCCCGACAGCTGGGCATTATGGCGTAGAGAACACCTATAAGAAAATTGCATCCCGATACTACTTTCGAGGTATGAAAAAGTTCATCTCAGATTACATCAAGACTTGTCCTGAATGCAATCGTTATAAACCAACATCCCAAAAACCAGCAGGACTCTTGAGAACACCCGCCTATGCACAAAGGTTTGAAACGCTGGCCATTGATCTTTTTGGCCCTCTTCCAGAAACTCCCACTGGCAAGAGGTGGATCTTTATCGTAGAAGATACAAGCACAAAATGGGTAGAACTCTTTGCTCTTGCTAAAGCCAGTGCTGAAAACTGTGCTAAAATACTCATCGAAGAGGTATTCCTACGATATGGTCTTCCACGAAGACTAATAAGTGATAACGGACCACAGTTCGTAAGTGACGTCATGCAACTAACTTGTGATTTGCTTGAAATTAAGCAAGACCTCATCCCAGTCTACCACCCGCAAGCAAACCCATCAGAACGAAAAAACAGAGACTTAAAACCTAGATTAGCAATACTGGTGGAAGACGAACATTCGGCTTGGGAGGATAAGTTACCTCTAATTCGGTTCGCAATGAATACTTCAGTTTGCGACACCACTGGACACACTGCTGCCTATTTACAATTTGGAAGACAATTGAGAACTCCAGACGATATCAGACATGATATCCGACAAGTGATTGACAACGATAACTTTGTACCGGAAATCACCCCTTATCTCAAGAGGTTTGCCAATTCAATCTTGGATGTCAAAGATAGAGTTGAACAGAAACAGGATCGTCAGAAAGGTAACTTCGATCGACGAAGAAGACGAAAGTACTACAAACCTGGTGACAAAGTTTGGGTGACCATTCATCCCATAAGTCGGAACAACAGAAGCAAGAAATTCATGCCAAAGAGGGAAGGTCCTTACCTCATTCTCACCTTGAGATCTCCAGTAACTTATGAGATTGCCGACCCGGCCAACCCAGACCAAGTCCTTGGAACTTATCACATTTCTGCCCTAAAGGACTATCATGAGCCTGGAGTAGAAAGAGACACTAGACCAGTGGCTCCACTTAGAAAAAGAGGACGTCCCAAGAAATTACCTCCTGGTTCCGAGCCGAGACGTCAACGGAACCAGAGGGGGAGTCTGTAACACACTAATTTCAAAACGAGACTGTAGATGGCGCCACATGACGAGAATAATTCTCAAGGTTAGGGTGTGGCTATGCTATCTAGTTTTTCTGCCAGAGAGAGTTGGGATTTCGTGGAGTAAGGTCTCCTGTTGCTGTCCAACCCTGGACTATGTTAAAGTTTACTTGTGATAAACTTAATTCCTTCTAAATTTTACTGTTAATTGTTGTAATTCCGTCTTTGTAACTGTGATGTTTTATGTCATGAAAAATATAGTGATTTACCCCGAGATGTTTCTTCAATTGTTTTGCGTTAAAGCAGTTATGGCATAAGAACGACGGTTACAGTTGTATATTTAATGCTTTTATTTATAATGTAATTTTTTTAAAAAAAATTAGTTAGAGTAAAATAATACTAATAAAAAATTTTATATAAAAAATAATACATGTTTCTATGCATTTATTGTAAATCAAAAGCTTATATCTAATCAAACAGTTAAAAAAAAATTCTTCTAAAGAAGGTTTACTAGTCAAGATAATTTAGTAAAATGATTTTCATTCAAAATAGGGAGTGTTCATCGTGTGCTAGATAAACAAAATTCTGCGTAAGAATTGTAATTACTACGTCAGTGCTTTGATTGATTTCATTAATCGTAAGGTCCCTTTTCAACTATCATTAGCTAAAAGCATTTCAAAATAATAAACGATTTCTTATCCTTTTAAATTATATCCTGTTTTGCATAAAATTAACTGTCGTAATAAGCGGAAATGTATAACTAAAAAAATATAAAATTAGGTGTCACTGCAAATTCAAAATTTACATTTCTTGTGGTTGTTTTCAGATAGAGCTTGTAGTGAAGAAACAATATTCTGTGGCGCTTATTATAACGTGTTATTAACACTTATGAGCTAATAAATTACTTTTTTTGGCATTGGGTTTGAATCCAGAAGATTTGGCAACGGCGTTTCCATGCATTGCTCCTGAATATTAGTACCTCTATGTTCAAAAAGGTGCCACCGCTGTGGTTAGCCTGTTTGACTGCGAACACTGCCGACCCAAGTTCGATTCCTGGTGGCTTAGGTAGCTGGTCATATCCTTCCGGGGTCTACAAATGAGCACAAAATTCGCTTGGCAAATTAACTGGACCACTCCAGGCTTATAGATTACAAAAGGTGATGTACTCCTCCATGTTTAGTTTTTAAATAGAATTTTTAGTATCACCAAGATGCGTCGTAGTAATGTGGATGATACAACTGTAAACAGCCTATAACGAGATGAAGGTCGGAACCTGATTCCGCTGAACCCCAGGGATTTTGACAAGGGTTCGGAAAATATCACTACCTTCACTCTCTGAGTTTTTCATTATAACTGGAAATTCGCTCTATTATATTCCTTATTATTTCATCAGTTCTGGGTGAGAACTGTACATATATACTTTATTTTAAATCATATTTAATATTATCAGCTATTTACACAACCAGATTTGTATTTAAAAAAAACTTTTAAATTAAAAAAGTGGTGTTTTAGAAAAACAAAAGTTCTCCAGGAGGATTTCCCTTTTTTCCAAAGTTATTTTGATACATTTGATTTGTTATATATAGAAAATCTGCAACATTTCCATTGGATTCAACGTGGAGTATTTGATTACTACTGCTTAACCTGTTTTCATGATATCTTTGTTTCATTTATGTCTGCGATTCCTTTTTGTAGACATTTTTATTGTTAGCAGTGGATCGTATATCACGAGGATTTGAAGAAAAATACACTCCATTATTTCCAAAAACACGGAATAAAATTAAATATTAGTTTAGAATATGTTTTTAATCCTTTTCTATTTCAATTTTTTCGCATCAGATACCTTTTTTTTTTTTTTTTCTCTCTATCTTTAATATGTTCATTTTTTTGAAAGTGTAAGTTTTAGTAGTATTGCGATATATTGTTTGGATAAAGCTGTGAATTCATAATCAGAACATCCTATTTCTACGTTTTTGAATAACAATTAACTGCATATAAATTAAGTGCAACATTTATTATTACCATTATTATTTCGTGAATTTTTATTCTAGAAAAGTCAAAAATTGCAAAATCTTTTTCGCTGTTTACTTTTCTGACTTCTGTTCACAGACGAGAAATGATATCGCGCCATCTAGTGGCAGAGATTTTAAATGGTTTGTTGCTTGTTCCAAACTTGATTATTTTACTCACAGTCGCGGTTGACTGCTGCGATGAACGGTTGGTGTCAGTTACCTTCTAGTTATTGTAAAACGTATTGCAATCAGTGTTTTATTTAGTGATAATTTCTTTTTCGCGCAATTACTTACCGGAGTATATAAAGTATTGAGAATGTCTCTAGTTTAAAAAGAATTTTCCAAATATCCTGAAGAGGGGACATTAAAAGCAACAATCTCTCTACCAAAAGTAAATATATTTGCAGACTATATTTAGGTAAGTTTTAGTAAAGAAATGAGAAGAATTTTTAAAAATCATTTCGGGTCGTTTGCAACTATAATTGCTACAAAATTAGTTCACATAATCCGGTTTTTTGAGCGATTTTGTGTGCAAGATACTTTCACTATTTATTCGTGTTGCAGTCACTTTATTTTAATGCCGAACGACGGCCGAGAAGAAGAAAAAGAAAAAAAGACGATGATTATCGGGGCAATTTCAAGAAGAATGGAGTCTGAAATACTTCATCATCAAATCCGGCGCGAGAAAGCATTGTGTATGATTTGCAATGAAACCATACCTCTGATGAAAGAATACAATCTGTGAACATGAGTGGCATAAAAAAGGGCTTGGTTGGACAAGCGGAGCATATGTGTAAGTATATTTTTCTTCAAATCCTCCTGAGAAAAGCTCCGCTGCTAACAATAAAAATGTCCACGTTAAAGAACCCGAGATATAAATGAAACAAAGATATCATGAAAAAAGATGAAATAGTAGAACCCAATGTATAGATTGTAGAATTCCTATATATAACATTTCAAATAAGTCAAAATAATTTTGAAAAATACAAAAAGTTCTCACGGATAACAGGGGCAGCAGTAGCCTAGTGGTCAAGGTCGTTTACTAGTGACTGGCGGTTTTTGTTCTGTCGCGGGTTCGATCCTTGGCCGCCAAAGACCCACCGTGTAGCCGGGGCTGATGCACGTTAAATCTGTACGAGGCCCAAAGTCCTCCCGTTGGTGTGGTGTGGATGTTCGGAGAGGGGGTGCCAGCTCAGGTGTCGTCCTCGTCACTGGACCGTGGTTCAAAATTACGAGGTCCGTCGCCAATAGCCCTCGTGTTGCTTCTAGTGCGACTTTAATAAAAAAAAAAAAACTAAACTAAACTGGGATCGCGTCATCTAGTTTATTGGTCAGGAAGTTGGTTTGACTCAGAAGCAAGGGTCCATTCCACCACTTGGAGTTGGTTGCTAGAGTTTCAACACTGATTCTTCTTGTAAGGAGATCTGCTGGGTTCTCCTTACCTGAGCAGTGGAGCCACGAATTCGGATCGGTGAGGGATTGAATTTCCCGAAATCTGTTCGCCGCAAAGGGTTTCCATTTATAGCTGGGAACTTTGATCGAATATAAAGTGATCTGAGAGTCCGTCCAGAAAAAGACTGCAGTTGGACATTTCCGATCTATTATTTTCTTAACTTCCTTTATTAAGTATGCAGCATGTAGAGCACCCATCAGTTCTAATCCGGGCAGGGATAACTTTTTCAAAGGTGCAACAAGGCTTTTAAATGTTAAGAGGCCAACTCTGATTCTGTCCTTGTGCTTAACTCTCAAGAAGATGGCAGCTCCATATGCTCTTTGGCCAGCATCGGAGGAGGTATAAATTTGGACTTCACTAGAATCTCCAGCACAGGAATCGATGATCATTCGTGGAATCTTTAGTTATGACAAAAGAGGAAGTTCTGACCACCATTGTGACCATGTTGCATAAATATATGGTGGTTGCTCGTCATCCCAGGCTAATTTTCTTAGCCAAAGTTCTTGTAATAAGCATTTGAACTTAATTGTGTAAGGCGATAAAAGTCCAACTGGATCGTATATTTTATCAGCTGATTGTAGCACAATTCTTTTTGTGGAAGGTTTTGATGTATCCATTTCTAGCAGTCCTTTCAGATCAATTGTGAAATAGTCGTGGATGACATTACATGGTATCCCTAAAACCTTTGATGATTGGACTTGAGTGACGAGAATGTGTCTCAAGGCCTTCGTATTTCCACGTTTTACCAAGGCCTTCGTATTACCACGTCTTCGTAGTTCTCACTGATAACAGTTGTTTCCTTAAAACACCACTTTTTTTATATTATAATATATATTATATATAAAATACAAAAGCATTTTTATAGCTTCATTTAACCTATATTATCGATGGGATATACATATAACAGTTCTTATCCAGAACTGAAGAATCTGAAAAACGTTGTGAAGCATTTAAGCACAGAAGGAATTCCGAATAGAGAGAGATACTTGATATCGATACTGCACTTCCAACTGACTCGATTGTGAGAAAGATTAGTAAAGGTTGTGATTCGAGTCGGCAAGATGGGACCTGCGATACTTGGCTGAATACAAGGAAGAAACAGCATTTCCGATTACAGATGGCGCTGCCCATCCATTGATTTGGATATCAGTCTCAAAAAACAGCTGAAAACTATACTTAACCCTTCTGATGCATACGGATTACGACCATGGAACGACTCGCAAAATGAAATGGAATTCAAAGATGACTCAAGATTCTCCATCTCTCTCATATCATCCAGTTCAATCGACACTAGCTCTAACTGCGAAAGAAAACAGAAGATTGAATAAAATATCCAAGTCTATACAAGTATACGTCAAGTTACCGTTATCCGAGGAAAATATAAAAAGTTTCCTCAGGTAACAGTTGTTTCCCTTAAACACCACTTTCTTTTTATATCGTAATATTTTTAAATAAAAATTCGTTTGTGGAGTGATTAATATGTTATTAAGAAAATAGGTAAATATTAACTAAACAGTTCTTTCCCAGAACTGAGAGAATATAGAATGTAACAGCCAATTAATATCAAGTAATAATTAAAAACTGAGAGACATTTATAATGATATTTTTTTCTCGGCACTAGGTATCTTTTCGAACAGATATTTTTGATATAGGGGGGAGATGGGTGCGAGTCGCTGCGAAACACGATATCGCAAAATGAAATTTATAAATTGGAACTGAATACCTTCCGAGTCGTATGTTAT
Source organism: Nephila pilipes (assembly GCA_019974015.1). NCBI lineage: Eukaryota > Metazoa > Arthropoda > Arachnida > Araneae > Nephilidae > Nephila > Nephila pilipes. The sequence goes on along the minus strand of BMAW01002156.1, from coordinate 10,086 downwards.
ATTTACATGTGTATAAAATTATTACATGTTCATAAAGTCATATGTTTATAAAATTATTTACTTCTCATGAACTTGTGTAAATCTTAAAATAATAATTCTTTTAAGAACAAGTTTTATTTCTAGTTATCGAAAATCAATTTTGTGAATAGTTTCAAAGCAACTTTAAAATGAAATCAGAAAATACCTCTGTTATTTAATAGACGGAATTTTGAATTTAACTGTTTTATTTTTTGGGTAATTTGACTTTGAATTTCGGGAGTTCCATAAAAAAAGGGGGGGAGGGGATTTATACCTATTTATCCACATTAAATATTCACCAGATACACAAATATCGTCGTCTATTCCAAGTTTTACATGGTAAGAAATCTTTACATTACTAGTGAAACGGTGAAAATAAGAACAAAATTTAGATTCAAAACTTAATTCATAAAGCAAAGGAATTTTCTTAATTATTGCTTTTGTAGTTATTTCCTTTGCATTTCGATAATGAATTTAGATAACAACAAAGAATTTAAATATATTTTCATAACAAGCTATATTGAAAAATATCAATACATTCCTAAAGACTTATTTTAACACTAGGGGCGCAGTGAGCTTTACAAGAAAAGACATTCATGTTAATATTGATGCATGGGATAAATTATTCACACTACTTTGAAAACGTTCTTTTGATATAATAAAATAGAACACTGCAGACAAAATATTCCTTATATGTATCCGAAATTAATGTGATGAAACTTTAATAATATCCAATTCATTTTATTGAGAGAATAAATGAAATCTTTCGTTCCAATATTAAAAAGTATTTTGTGAAGACATCTAATTGATTGACTGAACCTCATAAAAGTATTATACTGAGAAGATAATACATGAGATTCAAGAAATTCTGGAACGGAATATATGGAATATATCGTGCGCACGAATGTTTTTTCTTTGTTTCATGCTAAAAGTGCTTTGTGCCAAAATATTTAAAATAATACCGGGGAAATGGCAAAGCTTCGATGACTTATACCAAGTAAAATCATTAAATGTCGGCTAAATCAAGTCTTTGTTAGAGGACGCTGTTAACGTAGATTTTTGTTCATAGAGTTTTCTGATATATTTGTAAAAGAAACGAAATATTTTCAAAATTAATTTATAAAATTAATGAAACGATCAGCAGCTGAAACGAAGTTGTTGATCATTTTGATGTAATTTTGGAACTATTAAAAGAATTCAATTTAATAATTTATCATTTCCTTTAATTTTATTATCGAAAAAGTTTACTATTGCTCATTTCTCGATATTTCATCGTTTACTTTAATATTTTTTTTTTTTTTTAAATTAAGTAATTTAATACTAATTATGAAAAAAGTGCACCTTGGGTGTCTAAATATGCTCTTTTCAAAACTTTGCTTTGAACTTTTATTTTTTATGAATTTACTTATTTTGTTTTTGCTGTCAAAACTAGACTTAAATAACATTGAAACTCTGCTTGCACAGGTTTCCTAAATGCAGTTGCTGTGTCTTTTTATTTGGGGGTACCATATTCAAGTTTTGTGATACAGCTTCTTGATTTGCTTGAGGGAATATATGAATTCACAGCATTTCTTTAAGCACGTAGAGAGTTGTCATAATTTTCTGACATAAAGGTGCATTTTAAAAACAATTTTTGCTCCTTCTTTTTCATTTACATGCATTATTCCTTTTCTGTGAATTTTTATTTTCAGATTTATACGGCTTGTTAACTTTTCGAGATTCCTTTTATTATTATTTTTTTATTAACCCGATTTTCTTGACATGAATGCTACTGCAGCGCCTCTATGAACAGAATCATAGGCGACCCTTTCAGCTGATGCAATTTTTAAGCCTTCTCAAAAAATATTTTTAAAATTTTCACAACAGATATAAATGTACTTGCTGATTCCCGCCCGCTTCGCTGGGCAGACGATAATATAATGTTTTGGAACCTATACATAAATTATCAAGAAACTTTTTAATTTTTAAACAATGATGATAATCTAATTTTAAATTTTTAAGAAATTGATTGTCTGTCATAATGGTTTTCCACGACTTTCAAATATATGAGAAAAATAAAATTTCTTAGTAAAAAGTCACCCCCTAAATATATAATATGAATAAAACTCATTCCACCGTATACATGTGACACCTAGTATTGACAAATATTAGACCTTTTGTCAGAAGATTCATCATGTGCTTAACTTTCAAAGAAACACTCTCGCAATGGCATCGTGTCTATCATAAGATTTTTGTCCTTGCCTCTAGACATCTTTGACCATTTAGAATTGCAAGTGAATGCAATCCTTAAAAAAAAGTCGTGCAAGTCGGGACGTCCAAAATGTCTTACGTATGTCATAGCCTCTTCAGTTCGTTCATGCATGTAGCGAGGTCCAGTAAACGAAGATTGTCTTGCGTGTGTGCTACTCCGTAAGAAGTCGCCATTTTAGTATTTTTCAAAATCCCGCTAAGTTTTGGAGCGAAACTACACTTTCACCAAACGTGGGATTCCAAACTCATTTATTTCTATCGCTAAATATGTACGTTTTCTATTTTCGACATGTACGAAATTTCACATAAAGAGCCCCTTCGCCAAAATCTTGCCCATCCTCCATCAGCGCTTCAATATTAAATTATTTGGTGTTTTTCCATTTCGCACGCTCAAATCTCACCCAAGTAAACTTAGTTGGTGACAATACACAGTATACATATAAAAAAATATATTCCGTTTGGCGTCGGTCCTATCATTTTTGGCGGTAAAGTCGCCAAAAATTACATAACCGATGGATAAGAGTAGATCAAAGGATAAAAATTACATTTTGGGTAAGACTTCCGTATAATCCGTTGTTAGTGAGCGTCTACATCGCAAAATGAGTAACTGTGCTAAATTTCAAGTCAATCGGTTGAATAGTCTTAGAGATCTCGTGATGAGTCAGTCAGTGGTATTTCGCTTATATAGTATATATAGATATAGATATACATATATATATATATATATATATATATATATAGATATATAGATATAGATATAGATATAGATATACATATATATATATATATAGATATAGATATAGATATACATATATACTAAAAAATATATATATATATATATATAGATATACATATATGTATATATATATATATATAGATTTCTTCATTTCTATTTCCCTTTCTGAACAATGATTTTCGTAAGCTTTTTTAACTGAATTTCCAATAGAAGTCTTGAAAACGTACTCCCATCAAGAGCCAACTTTCATAGGATATATTAGGTGTAATGACTTCCATAAAAAAATAATTCAAATATACTTGTTCCAACGCAGGAACCGAATAAGAAATTATAAACCTCATGTGAATAATTAATTTAAAACCAAACAAATATGGAATTCAAACTTGTAACTACTTTTAATTTAAGTCCCATTTAAACAGTAAGAGAACAACAACAACATAATAAATAGTGCTGAGGTGCGGACCAAAAAGGATAAGAAGAGGGGAAAGAATTTTTTTTAAAACTATAATATCTTTTAATGAAAAGAAAGAAAATTTTGGAAAGTTTATATTGTAATGAAATCTGCAATTTAAAAAATAGTGGTAGTAATGCGCAAAAATTAACTATAACGACTGGGGTATTAGACAAACTACTTCCCCACTTGCTGGAAATCTGCAAATATAATAATGCTCCCCATACCTCATCAAAATCCAAAATTCTCTGGTCTGCTTTGCTAACAGATTAGCAAAAAATATTTTGAATAGAATTAAATATCATATAACAAATTCAAACTGTATCCCCCCCCGGAACAATACATTATCAGGGAAGAACACTCCACAACACATCAACTAATTACAATAACTAACGTTATCAGAGAGCCTTTGATAAAATGTGGCATAATGGACTTATTAACAAATTAATAAACCTAAATTTTTTTTATCTACATCATCAAAATAATTTATAAGTTTTTGAAAAATAAAGCTTTTAGAATCTGAATAAGCAAAAATCACTCCATCCAGGACCGAATTCCCACCCCAAGGCGAGGTCCACTCGCCCCATTTGTAAAATTTGTACACGCATGATTTCCCTCACCACACCAGCGTTAGCCTCTTTGCGGACGATTTTGCGTTGTTGGCTCAGGGCTTCAACTTCAAACTTATATTCAAAACAATGCAAAATTACTTACACACAGATACTCATCATTGACAGATACTCATCATTCTCACTTAAAAATAAAGCTCTACTCTATAAGCAGATTTTACGCCTCCCCTTTTAGAGGGGGAGGCTGCCCAGATCTACCTGAAACACATACGAACGCTACAAAATAAAATTCTAAGAATCATGATAAACGCTCCATGGTACGTGAGAAACTCTGTTATTCACAACGACCTACAAATTGAACAAATAGAAAACTTCATCATCAAGGTATCTGGAAACTCTTCCTCACAATAAAAAAAACATTCAAATACCTTGATCAGATCACAAACAATAATTACAGAAATGAACAATAAACAAAACTTCGCTTATAAAACCACTAAATGGCTTCAACCACTTAAATCCCCCTGATACTACCCAATTTAATAAATTCAAACCTTCACTGACATTGATCACTAAAAACATACAATATATCACCCCCCCCCCCCCCCCGAGGAGGAAGCGGGAATGATTACAACTTGATGTAAACATTCCTGCTGACCACCTCACCAACTTAAATTTAACTTATAATAGACTAAGTAACTTCTAAAATTTTAAATCTTAAAATTTCTTATTGTTCTTTTTTAAATTTAGTAATACAAAATGAGCAGAAGAGGCGCTTGTTTGCCATTTAATTTTTGTAGTAGTAGTAGACAAGTACTTAAGTTGTTAAGAGTCCATATAACTGTTATGAGCCTTGACGAGTGAGGGCGCCAGACGTGGAAAAGAGAGCATTTTTTATTCTTTTCGCAGTACAGTCGAAATTCTTTTGTAATAGAATAATGCTTTTTAATGAAAGTTTTGTAATAGAATGTGAATTGAAATAAGCGTTCTGTTTGTAAGAATGTGATTTATTAAAATATGAAAAAAGCATTCAAAGACAGTTTACAAAATTAATCTTGTCATTATTGGATTTTGTTTCGTCGATAATATTGAAGTCGTGAAATAGTTGGTGCATCCGTCGCCAACATAACAGTTCAATTGAAAAGTCCCCGGCCTACCATAGTAAAACACATTTTTTTGGCAAAATTAGTTTTTTTTTATTCAACATAATTCCCTTCAAGAGTGATACACTGATTATAGCGACCCTCCAACTTTTCGATACCATTTTTGTAGTACGATTTGTCCTTTGCTTCAAAATAGCCCTCAGTTTCGGCGATCACCTCTTCATTCGACGAACATTTCTTCCCAGCGAGCATTCTTTTGAGATCTGAGAACATGAAATAGTCGCTGGGGGCCAGATCTGGAGAATACGGTGGATAGGGCAGCAATTCGAAGCCCAATTCATGGATTTCTGCCATCGTTTTCACTGACTTGTGACACGGTGCATTGTCTTGGTGAAGCAGCACTTTCTTTTTCTTCCAATGCGGAAGTTTTTCGACGATTTCGTCCTTCAAACGGTCCAATAACGCTATGTAATAGTCGCTGTGGATGGTCCTTCCTTTTTCAAGGGAGTCAATGAAAATTATTCCATGTGCATCCCAAAATACAGACGCCATAACCTTGCCAGCCGACTGCTGCGTTTTCCCACGCTTTGGAGCGGGTTCATCGTGTGCAGTCCATTCGGATGACTGTCGATTGGACTTCGGAGTGAAATGATGGAGCCATGTTTCATCCATTGTCACATAACTACGCAAAAACTCAGGTTTATTACGCTTGATCATCTTCAAACACTGCTCCGAATCGTCAACTCGTCGTTGTGTTTGGTCAAAAGTGAGCTCGCGTGGCACCCACTTTGCGCAGAGCTTTCTCATACCCAAATATTCCTAAATTACAGGATGTACACGTTCAGTTGATATCTTTAGAGTGTCTGCTATTTGATGCAATTTCAATTCAACGGTCATTCAAAATCATTTTGTGCATTTTTTTTTTTATGTTTTCGTCGATAACAACCTCTTTTGGGCGTCCACCGTCTTCGGTGCTCATTTCACCACGTCTAAACTTAGCATACCTTGAAGGTTGATTTTCCTGAGGCAGTGTCCGGAAACTCGGCATCAAGCCAAGTTTTTGCTTCAACTGTATTTTTTCCCTTCAAAAAGCAATATTTTATCAACAAGCGACATTCCTTTTTAATCATTTTTTTCACAATAACAAAAATTGCTTCACTCAAAATGCTATAATTCACAAACTAATGATCCGACAGCTGTCAAATTTTTGTGACATGTCTCGTTAGTAAAAAACAAAATATATTCAGGTTTTATTACTCATACACATTCATTTTAAATACAAGGTGTGATGTATTTAATATTTAAAAGAAAATGATTTAAACTTAAAGTGATTGAAAAATATTTTATCAACATTCTTTAATAAGCTATGTTTTTTTTAAATATTTAAAGTTGTTACAAAGAAATAAAAATATGCAACACCACATCATGTTTTTGTTTTAGAAAATTTGCAGGGAACGAACAAAAAGGGGAAATTGTGGTTCCAAGATGTAAAAACGAACGTTGAAAAATTATTCTTGTAAAAATTGTATATAATTTAAGTCTGAAAAGATGTATCCAAATAAACGTGATGTCCAGAAAAGTCGTCTTTATTAATAGTCTGTAATACAATACAAACTTTTATTTGGAGTTTTCACCAAAGAAAGTAGTAAATCAGATGTGCTTATCGAAAGGCGGTAGTGCTGGTCCCCACAACAAGAACTGGAGTGCATACCTCAATCACGATATTGCTTGATCTTCCAAGTTGCTGAATTGAAAAAGAAGAAAATTGGAATTGCCTCAAGAGGTTGTACAGTAAAAATTACATGATACCTATTTTTTTTTTTTTTTGCGCTAAAAATTATCTTGCGATAGTGAAAGAGATTCGAATTCAAGCAACATTTTGTCTTCTTCCGTGGAATGTCTTCTGTGCTGTTCTGACGTCATATGCTGTATTAATTATTCTAGAATTAGTGTTGTTTCTTTGGATGTATTCGACTATGCATTAGCGTCATCTTTTCCAAGTGGCTCTCTTCAAAGCTGTTGTGCTTCTACGATCATTTGCCGAAAATAATCAACTTCATAAACAAGGTTAGATTACTTTTGTTTTAACAGAAGATTTTTAATGTTAACAGAACAATTTATCTGATTATATCAACTGATATTTTTGTATTTTATTCGCATTGGTGGTTAATTTCATATGTTTCTTATTTAATATTGGCGAAAATTCGAGCAAGATTGTAAAACTATTAGCATTAATTTAAAAATGCTATTTTTGATAAAAAAAATATATAAAGAATATTATTTTGTATTTGATCTTTATGTGTATGAATTTGTTTGTGGTAATACAGGCTTATAATATTGATAGTTAATATATATGTCATCTTGGCATATTGATTAGAATATAAATATTTTTCGCCAAGTGAAAGTTGAGGATGATTTCTGCTGGCGCCTAAGGCGTAGTATAACTATAGCCAAACTGGTAATGTTTTTCTTTCTAGCTAACCAGACTTATTATAATTTTATAGGGTTGCCAAACTGGTAATGTTTTTCTTTCTAGCTAACCAGACTTACTATAATTTTATAGGGTTGCCAAACTGGTAACGCTTTGTTGCACAGTAAAATTATACCAGACGTAGTATAATTTTAATGTGCAATTTTGCCAAATTGATGTAATAATTCCTTAAAATAGGTTTGTGTGAATTTGAGGGTTTCTTTTTTTACATATCGCTATAGATTTGTAAATTTTTGTGGGGAATCTTTACTTAAAGGGATTGAAGGTTTTTCCAAACGTGCCGAGATTGCCAAACAGAGCAATTAACGTTCCAATGTGGTGGTCGTCATACTTAGACTTTCCAGAGCACTTAATTGAGTTTCAATCCGATCATTCAAGGTGGGAAATTTCACTTTTTGATCTCTAGAATTCATAGATATTATTCATTTCAATAATTCTCGTACATAAAACACCACAAGCAGCTCTTCCCTTCCAAAACGTGATTTTAAAGAATCCACTGCCTTGCAATAATTTTCCCTTGATGGTGGAAAAATCTGAACCAACTCTCTTGCTCTAATGGAAGGTTTCGTACATTGTATTAGTTATTGAAGTTTGTCGGCATCGTCGATATCTGGATTACTGTCAATTTTACTGAACCGACCCCAAAATAGCAGCCAATCATTTATTTCTCCACCAATTTCTTTAATTCTAGTAAGGGCAACTTAAATTTTCTCTTGGATACACTGTGAGTAGAACCGCTTTCATCACTCTCGCTAACATTACGCTTTGTTTTAAAAAATCAAATTGATTTTCTTAAATTTTCTATTAAGATCATCTGATTCATTAATTTCAACTATCAATTCTGTTAAGTCTTCATCTACTTCCAATAACGTATTTTGAATTTCTTCGTTCATAATGCAGAGTTCATAGTATTTCTCACTCAACAGTTCAAAATCGGACAATAAATCGAAATTGTGAGCCAAATCATCGCCAGCCGTAGTAAAGTCATCGTTAATGGAATCATACAAACGTAAAAACGAAGAGCGGGCTACTAATCTTTTTTTCCTTAAGATGCTCCATTTCAATTAACTTAAAGTTCTTTAAATATCTAAATAATAATCCAGTACAAAATTCCCTTGCCTTTCTTTTAACTTATTGTTCAGAATTCGAAATTATACAGGTCTTGTCGTGGACGTCATGTTGCATTTGCATCGGCACTTAGTAGAACAATACAATAATTAAGAACTTCTTTTAAATGCTTCATGCTCAGATTCATTGACCCGTAAATTAGGATCTATGGTTTGTAGGCGGTTTAGTTTAGTTTTTATTAAACGTCGCACTAGAAGACACGAGGACTTTTGGCGACGAACCTCGTAATCTTGAACCTCAGTCAAGTGACGAGGACGATACCTGAGCCGACACCACTTCTCCTGACTCCCACATCACGCCAAAGGGAGGACTTAGGGCCTCTACAGATTTAACGGGCATCAGCCCCGATTACACAGCTGGTCTTTGCCGAACAAGGATCGAACCCGCGACTGAACGAAAACCGCCGGCCACGAATCCGAAACCATGACCATTAGACTACCGCGGCCTGGTTTTTAGGCAAATAAAGTAACTCAAAAGAAAGATTATTCTCTCTAAAATACAAATAGCAATAAACTTTATTTAATTGTCTTCATAAATTCTATCAACAAAAACAGCGCACCGACGTATAACAAAAAATTCTTTTTAACAAGTTGAGTATTTCGCAGCTTCTTTTCTCGCGACAACAGTGCATTCAGCTTTGTATAAAAAAAAGTTACGAATTTATTTACATTTCTGAAGTGATATTTCATTTTAAGAAACATGTTTTTATTGTAAGGAAATAGGATATTTCATATTAAATAATAAAATGTAGGGATATATTGATTTGAAATGGTTTTGTATCTGTTATCTCCATATCTACTCATTCCCCCCCCCCTCCCAGAGCATTGTAATTACTGTAAAGAAATGTGGTATTATACGAGGGATGTTCCGAAAGTAATTTTCATCATTTTTTTTCACACAGAAACTTTATCACATAAAGAAAATAAACCATGTCATCATGAACTATGTACTTTGCATTATTTTTCAGCATAGTCGAAATTGACATTTTGTTGAAGCGTGCAATCCGTTTGAAGAAACCCCTCTGGTAAAATTATGCTTCCTACCATGCAAGGAATTGTCACTCGGCCTGCTCCACCTCAGCACGATTAATATGCATTGTGGACTCCATTACATTCCATGACATTTTAGAAGCAAGATTGACATTATAAAATACATTCAGTGAGCTTAAGGTAAATTTATAATGCTAAGATGCATTTAATTTAATATTTTATCATCTGTCTTTTTTTGATATCCGAACAGAAAATTATTGTCTACTTCAATGATTTATTGTTTGCTCCTTTATTTTAATACTTAATTTAATAGTTGATTTTTATGGCAAAATCATCTGCTTTATTCTTTTTGTT
>BMAW01002147.1:0-11391 GCA_019974015.1 Nephila pilipes | reverse complement strand
TTATTATTATTATTATTATTTTGAATATGCAAAGCTCTAAAATGTAAATATTGGAATTAAGAAATCAAGCATTTTTAAAAATGAGAAAATATAAAAAAAATTCAATTGTAATTAATGAAATTAATTTAAGTTTTGATAGATAATATTTCTAAGACAAATCTAATTAAATTTAAGTGTTTTACGGTGGAATATTTAAGTAAAATCTATTTTTCTTGCATAGGGGGGGAGAGTTAAGCAAAAGAAAATTTCTTTAATGTAAATTATTTCATAAGAGAGATAAGATAATGTTTTATATAAGGTCTAGAACAAGATAAGCGAAAATTTAGGATAACAGATAAGCGAAAATTTGTAGAAGTCATAATGTTGAAATATTTTTGAAAATTTTGATCCTAATAATAAAGTTACATGTTATCCAAAAGATAAATCTTTTAAGCGGGACTGTAAAAAATACATTTAAACTTATCAATGCATGTAACAAATTTCCTTTTATCATTATAATGAAAATTCGTTTGTCAATAATTTACATCCGAGAGCTTCGAAAGTAGACTTACAAATTAAAGAAAAAATTTTATGTAACCGAATTTCAACCAGTAAAAAGATTTCAATAAAATCTTTATTATTATTATGATTGTTCGTTCATTACGTGTGAGGTGCGAGATTCGATCACGTGGTATTTTTTAATGTAGAGGTATTCCAGTTTTCTTTTGTTATAGACATGACAAAAATGCAAACGATTTCTTCGCAAAACGCGCGAAATAATTATTGTTACAGTAGCTGCAAACGATTCCCTCCTCTAAACATTATTAATGCAACTAAACTCAATAAATACTTGGGAAGAACCTAATTCGAAAACTAAGATTAATAAATTACAGCTGCCATTTGTGCTCATGAATATTTTTAACAGTCAACAATGACGAGTAAATCTTGAGATTTATCAGTGTGTAAATTTCTGCTTCAATAATGGTGACAAGTTACATTACTCGTATTTACACAGTAAAAGATTTCTTCGGATTTCAGTTTATTGTCATGTAAAAAGAGAAATGCACTTATTTGAAACCCGCAAATCCCAGTAAATATTTGTATCAATGTGATCCTATTAGCTAAAGAAACATTTGTTCAAATATTAGGAATAATAATCCAAAGCGGTAATCTGTAAGTACTACCAATTTATTTATTATGCAGTTAATTATAATCATGGGTACAATCCTATTTCAGTTGACTTCTTGGCGAGTTTTCAAAAATCGTGCCAAATTGGCGCTAAAATCGGGTTTTTCACCACAACGAAGAGAAAACAGGGTACCCACATTTAGCAAAGTATCGCCACCAGAAAAAAAAAAGTACCAGACATCGTCAAGTCAACTAAAATAGGATCCAACCATAACCATTAGTAAACATAAAATGCATGCAAATTTGGCATTTTTTTTTGTTCGATAATAGTTTGATTCTGGTAAACTTATATTTGTAACCCTAATTTTATTAGTTTTTTTGGTGAGCCTTAAAATAGTTTGGCGAGCTAGTTTCAAAATCACCAAAAATAGCCAAAATCACCAACTTTAATCTTAATGCAAATTATTATTATATTATAAATTATTATGTAGAATACTAAAAACATGTTATGTTAACAAAATATAGCAGATGAAAATCGCATTTCCTTAAGTATATCAATAAATCTTCCTGTAATTGGAAAAGCGGTAAAATATTTGTTCTTTTAAAATTTATGTTATTGTCACTCATATTTTTATTTTAAAACTCAGTGTCTTGATAAAGCGAAACCAGAACTGTAACTAACAATAAATTATTCAAATGTATTGATTACTCATTAATGCTTCTCATAATAAAAAGGAAATAAAAAAAAAAGGAAGCTTATTTTATTATTTTATTCACAATGAATATGACGCAATTTTCTCTCCTTATACTGTATGAGATAAATGGTAAATGTTTTTTGTTGTTATTTTTAGAACCGATTTTTGTATTAATCAAACATATTATAAATGATTTTATAAAAAATAATTTGGTGAAAATGCAGTTTAGCGTAACCACTTGGCGAGATTTGAAAAATCGCCAAATTTAGCGATTTTTATGGTGGAGCCTGAAGCCTTATTCGAAAGGGTTGCCACGGCTAAAGCCACCCAGTGGAGAGAAAGCATGGTAGCCACAATGGGCAAAATATCGCTAAACAATTCCTGTCGCCAAGTGGTTACGCTAAACTGCATTCCAACCAATAATTTGTTTTTATGCATAACACATTAATTTTCAAATTTTTTTCAAAGATTCCCTTTTGCTAGTATATAGAATTCGTGAACGTATTCGTAACGTTAAACTTTTGGAATAGCTACTTTTCTTTCAAAATTTGATTATTGTACGTATTTAAATCCATTGAATGGCTTTCGTAAAAGTAAAAAATAAGAAAAAAAAAATTGTGTTCCGTATGGTTTGTGCGTGTTTTGTATGCAACATTATTCTTAAAAATAAACATTTACTTGTTTTTGGAAATTCCGATGAATAACATTCTCAAAATATCCTTTAGTAGTAAATGAATTTAACATTTTTTTTATACAAATGCTACTAATTATATTAGTAAGAACAAAATCGTTTCTAATAATTGTTTTCGTAATTGCAGCGTGTTAAAAGAAGACGTTGCAAATTGTAATTCGACAGATCGAATTCTTTCTTGCATTATTTTCAGATTCAGCATTTTATGGTAGACAGTTCTTGCTGTAGTTTTGATATCCCATTAGTTAATGTCTCTTTATTCATGAAATTCTAGAAAATGGTATCGATTTAATATAACTCCTACAACAAATATAAAAAAAAATTCCGATGAAGTCATCAGCCAATATTTCTTATTATTTGTAACTATACTTTATACTATTAGTAATAATCTATTCGGATAGAATGTAACACGCCATTTCTTCATTCTTTAATTCTACCACCATTGTACCTTCTAAATAAACAATCAATAAATACTAGACTCCAATTGATAAAAATGTAAGAACAAGATAAAAATACTTTATTTATCACTGCGGATTGATAAGATCATTCTCTCCCGAATCTCACTTAACTCGTCAATTCTAAATTAGGATTAACTGATAATGTTCTAAAGCTTATCAATTCACTCATTCTGATTCAATCACTTCACACAAACAGTCTATTCTTGTTTTAATACTTTATTAAGATTCGCTTAGTCCAAAATCTAAACTACGATTCTTTAATACAACTTACAAATATTTATCAGCCTAACGTTACCTTCTATCCCCCTTCATTTTCCTTTCAATTCTATTTCAGTTATATGGCACAATCTCTAATTCACTTCTATCTTCATCTAATTTACCTAATCACGTTTCACTTTGGATGGGAAGAAATTATAATTTTATGCATTTCGCGCATTACCGTTAAGTACCCAAAGCTAGAGAAGAGAAAATCGCGAATAGCCGAATGACACAAAATTAAATTTTAATAAAATGTTATTTAATCTTTAAATTTCCATTTGAATCATTTTAAAATAACCGCATTAATGTATTTAATTGTACTCCTTCCCCCATAATGTTTCTTTAGTAATTATTTCCTGCAAATAGCTAATATTCTTAGCAAATATTTTTATGGATCTGAAAACCAACATACGAATTATTAAAATAGACACAAATATAGTTTCAAAACTGGGCGGAACGTAGAAAACAAAACTTTCATTTTTTTTTTCTCATTCGAATGCAATTAATACCATTCCAATAAACAATCTTGAGTCAAGATCCGAGAAAATCGTAGAAGTTTCTTAGAATTAACATCAAATTCACGAATTCAAAATGCCGGGATAGAGGGAGCCTTAATAAAACTTCAAAGAGAGCAGGATAAAATACTTTATTAATAATCCCTGAAGTATAAGCGACCTTATATAAAAAGGTCGCTCTCTCTCCCAAATCCCACTTAATTCGCCAATCCTAGATTATGATTTAAAAATGAAATCTGATTTTACCAAATGACTGGTTCTGATTCTTCTAACTATTATCGCTAACAGTAGCCTCGTATCTTAGTACTTAGACTAAGAATCATTTCAAATTTTCCTTTCAGTTCTATTCCATTCATATACCACTGTCTCTAATTTGATTCACTTCACTTCTGTCTTCGTCTATTTACCTAATCACGTTTCATTTCGGAAGGGAAGAAATTGTGATTTTAGGCAATTAAAATTACTATAATGACCCCGAGGTTAGTGAATCAAATATCACGAATAGTAGAAAGTCTCACATTTATGGGGCTAAGAAAATGCGACCACTTCAGGTGGGAAGAAAATGATATTTTTTTAAGCATTGCGTAACGTTGCTTGATAAATATTAAAGCATTAAAATGACGTACCACGAATAACAAGCTCTAAATTCTCTGCCTTTGTTTGTAAGGAACCCATTGAGTCAAATAGAATGACACGCGCAATTTGACACGTGATACAATGCAAATGTCCGTTTACACGGGCGATTCGGCTTCAATTTGTTTTAGTCACGAAAATTCTGAGCATGAAAATTACGTAAAAAGAGCCATTATCATTCACTTGCGTCAACAGGTGTAAAACAAAACGGAATAAATCAATTACGCTGGTACATAATTTACGGAAGAATAGTATGACTTTATTTGTAAGCGTAAAAATTTTCGAAAGAACACAGCTGGCAAAATAGTTATTTGTACACTTCATTTTCTTAAATTATAATAATAATAATAATAAAAAGATTTAAGCAAACAACAATAGAATACATTTATTTATTGTATTTTAATAATTTTAAAAAAGGAAAAAGTTATTTGCAAAGTTTTGCAAAGAACAATTACACTACCAAAATTGAGCTTTTTTTTTAAAATAGTATAATTAAATTCTCAAATAAATCTTATAGATTAAAATAACGATGACAAGTGATCGTGAAATGGCAATGAATATCTTTTCAGATTTTGTGATTCTGCAGGAAACAATCAATTATAATCCAGTCGGATATGTTAACTAAATATAGTAATTACTCATAAAATAAATTGATAGTTTTTATACATGTTTTATTTCATTCTAATAAAAAAAAATGTTAGGATGGATTTATTCTGACTAACTTTGGAAAATTAAGCTCATAAGCGGTAAAAGCAGAAATCACACATATACGAGAAAACTTTTAAGATAAAATTTATTTTGACATCGATTTGAAAATTAAATTCATTACTGGCGAAAGCAGACATCACATCGCAAAAACTTTTAAGATAAAATTTATTTTGACATCGATTTGAAAATTAAATTCATTACTGGCGAAAGCAGACATCACATCGCAAAAACTTTTAAGATAAAATTTATTTTGACATCAATTCGAAAATTAAATTCATTACTGGTGAAAGCAGACATCAAATACATGCGCAAAAACTTTTACGATTAATTTTGAAAAGTGATCAGGTATCATTTTGTCATTGATAAAAACAATAGCCCCTTTGGTGGCTTATAATCAATCTTTCACATTTTGACAGGCAATTATACAAAAATATAATGTAAAAAATTATTTGTACACTTGGTTCGGAGATAACGTTTCAAGAATTAAAAAAATAAAATGATCTGGGGACTGTATAATTTCAATTACTTTACTCTGATAATTGAGAGACATACTTCTCAGTTCGCATACAAGACCGAATTGACTCGATCTTATATGTTACGCTACAGGGCCCCATGCTAGGAAAGCAGTCGTCACTCAACTAAGCAACATACTCTTCGCGTTGAAATTGTAGATTTCAACATTTTTTAACATAGAAAATAATATTCAATTGAATAATACAAATAAAATAATAAAATTAACATACATGTATTTTAATAAAAAGTTACACACTGATTACAATTTATAAATGTGCATAAAAGGGCTCGATATTTTTTATAAGTAACAAACAAATTTGGTTGATGCCTTTCTTGAAAATACCATCAGACGTTTTTACAAAAATTACTCCGATTTTTCCTTCAGATCCTTTTATTATGTTATGCACTCGACCCAACTTCCATGTATAAGGTAGAAAATTGTCGTTCTAAAGTAACACCATGTCATTTGGACTTCATTATATTTTTAAATTTCCATTTATTTCTTAATTGTAAATGGTTTAAATAGTCTCTACTGCAATCCCTGTAAATCATCTACTATAATTTGGTTGTATGTGTTGTTATTCTTTGCCATCTACATAAAGAATTCTTTACTATCAAATTGAAATTAATGGGTACACTTCATTATACTTTGATACGGGATTGAAATTAATGGGTACACTTCATTAGTATGCTATAATTAAAAAATGTAGTTAAATAATATAAATTTTTACTTTGTGTGCTTTAGCATAAATTACTCCTTCAAGACACTTTGTGGCATAGATTCCACAAACTTTTTTTTTTTATCACTGTTGAATCTATGTTATTTCATGCTTTTAAGAGAGCCTCTTTTAAACTGTTTTTACTAAAAATATAGTTTTTTTTCTTTCAGTTTGTGCATCCAATAGCATCTATAAATTTTTTATTGGAGTCGTCTTCGAGCATTGCAAAGTAATCATGTCCAGGAGACCGTAGCAGTATACTTCTGCTCCTTTTCCTGCTGAAAGTGAAAAGTTCGTTCCGAGTCTAATTTCCTAGCACTGCTTAATAAGTTAGGCTGCAACACATCAATATACGAGGGATGACTCTAAAGTAAGTTTCGTCATTTTTTTTTCACGCAGAAAATTTATTACAAAAAATATCATGTCATCATACACTATACACCTTACACTATTTTTCTATATGGTCGCAATTGACATTGAGACATTTGTCGTAGCTTGCAATCAGTTTGAAGAAACTACTCTGGTCAAAATTGGTGCCCAGTGATGCAAGGAATTGTCGCACAGACTGCTCCACCTCAGTATTGTTTTGACACGACCAATTGGCACGATTGTACCTGAGCACGACCAATAAGCAGCGTGGACGTCACGTCTGACACCGTTATGCGCACCTATCCGCTAACACCATCTCCTGAACTCTAGCAGTGTTGTTTTCATACATGGATGTGGATGGACGCTCATTCCGATATTCATTCTCCACACTCTGCCTTCCTTCACTGAATATGCAACACCATTTGACGAGACATGAACTGTTCACCCTACACGGTCTGAAGGCGTTCATGAATGACCAGTCCCACGTGTCCATTCATATTCGGATAACAGTACGCACTTCTATGGTCGACTATGTTATCAGTCACGTCTCTGGCACGCTGGTCTGCTGCTACTCTTTCTTCTTCGTCTCCCTGTGCGTGCGTCATTCCTCCTCCACAAACGCTACTTCTGTCGTTGAATCAGCAATGGGTGGAAAATGACGACACTTGCTTTCGAAACATCCCTCGTATAAGTATAGAAATACAAACATATGACTCCCTAGAGTTATTCTCTCTGGTTAGGAAATGTATTGACATCCGCAACATAGTACGGAGCTTAATCAGCCAGTGGATATTTTAATCCACTTCGATCGTGGTAACATATTCATAAATAACTTTCCAGTCATATTTAATCATTATTGGTATTCGAATATTACAATCATTATTTTTCAGATAGACAAGATAATAAGTAATTCTTTGTCATAAGTTGTCATATAATGTCGATAAAACCCAAATTTCCTGCTCCATTAGAAGCCATACACTTCCAAATCATAACTTTTTTATTTCCATGTCAGACCTTTCGAATGCAGTGGCGAGAAAGATTAGAAACTTGCTTCTTTCAGAAAAAAAATCACCGCTTTTCAAAAATCGATTGGTGTATTTTTGCACACCCAAGAAATTTCCAGGCGTTTCCCCACCCCTTGTTTGTTTCACTTATGAATGGCTTTTTCTTTGGGGTTCTTCCTTTTATACCAGCATTGTGGAGAACACTTCTTATTCCTTGATTAGTAGCTCACGAGTTCAATTCTCGATTTTTTCAGTTAAGGCTCCCGTCTACCAGCCATTTCGATTTCTTGGACGTAATGTTAATCCTATGAAATTTCGACTACCGTTCTCAAATCTTTACTATTTTATGTATTTGAATGCAATAAAGTGCATCCGAAAGGGCAAAAATAATAATAATAATAATAATAATAACGAAGGTTTCTGCGGAATTAAAATTTTCATCCGATTTCTGAAAGTATTTTAGAATATTTTTTAAGGGCCGGAAAATCCACAAACGAATCATTCAAATAGGGGTAAAAAATATTTTTTGAAATCGAAAGAAAAATGTAATAGTACCACATAGTTTTTTTTTTTTTTAGTTTTTATTAACGTCGCACTAGAAGCAACACGAGGGCTATTGGCGACGAACCTCGTAATTTTGAACCACCGTCAAGTGACGAGGACGACACCTGAGATGGTACCCTCCTCTCCTAACATCCACACCACGCCAAAGGGAGGACTTTGGGCCCCGAACAGATTTAACGTGCATCAACCCCGGCTATACGGTGGTTCTTTGACGGCCAAGGATCGAACCCGCGACTGAACGAAAACCGCCAGCCGCGAGTCCACTAGGTTACCCGGCCCAATAAATCTTCGTTATGTTTTGCTCTTTCGGATTGCCTTTTTTTTATATTCGAATTGATAAAATGGAAAAGAAGAGAATGGCAATAGAAATTCCAATCGAATTACACTGCGTTCACGAATTCAAAATGGCCGGTAGACGGAAGCCTTACTCCGAATGACCTTAGATCTCCACGATTGATTGGTTTATTACCGTTGCATTAGAAGTAGCAACTACAGTTTGATCGACTGATTATTTCGAACGTCTCTCTCAGAAGCAAAACAAGGGCTATTGGCGACGAACCTCTTCATTTTGAGCCTCGGTCGATTGACGAGGACGACACTTGCGCTGGCACCCTCTCTCTCCAATCTTCCACACTGGTCCAAAATGAGGACTTTGGACCTCTACATACTTAAAGAGTATCAGCTCTTTTTCATGTGGGTGGCATCTTTAATGGATGGCATAAGGGCTCGAAACGAAGACGCGACAGAAACAAAAGTCCACTGCGAGTTAGCGACCGTAACTACGTTCGCGATCCATTATTTACATTCAAATCGCATCAACACGATAACTTTGAACCCGATTAAATAAAAGTGCATCAGTCCCGCTATATGGCAATTGACATAAATTGTTAGCCAGATTGATTGTTTGTTATGTCCCACTAAGAAGCAGCACGTGGGATACACAACCTAGTAATTTCGAACCAAGATCAGGTGACGAGGTCGCCACCTGAGCAGGCATCCCAAACTTCCATCCCTTGCTTAGAAAGAAATTTAAGCCCTGAAAAAAATAATACGCATCAGCTCCGATATACGAAGGGTTTCTTGCGGTATCAGGACGGGAATCCATGATTCGACTGAGACAGCGCAGTCCATGAGCAAACGACCACATTCACTAAGCTTTCATGTTGTCAATAGAGGCATTTCGATCCAGTTGTGACCGTGGTAGTCTAGTGGTCATGGTCACGGACTCGCGGCCGGCGGTTTTCGTCGAATAGTGGGATCGAGTTTAGTTTAGTTTTTATTAACGTCGCACTAGAAGCAACACGAGGGCTATTGGCGACGGACCTCGTAATTGTGAACCACGGTCAAGTGACGAGGACGACACCTGAGCTGGCACCCCCCTCTCCTAACATCCACACCACGCCAACGGGAGGACTTTGGACCCCGAACAGATTTAACGTGCATCAGCCCCGGCTACACGGCGGGTCTTTGGTGGCCAAGGATCGAACCCGCGACTGAACGAAAACCGCTATCCACGACCTTGACCACTAGGCTACCGCGGCCCCATAGTGGGATCGAGCCTTGATACCACAAAAGACCCGACGTTTAGCCGAGGCTGATGCTCGTGAAATCTATCGGGGCTGGATTTAGATTCAGTCCTCTCTTTGTTGGAAATTAGGAGATGGTGCCAGCTCAGGTGTCGTCCACGTCACTTGACCGAGGTTCGAAACTACGAGATCCATTGCCAATAGCCCTCGTATTACTTCTGAGAGTAGTGCAACGTTAACAAACCAATCAACCCAGTTCTTTTTACAACGTTTTTCTGAATTTCACTTGGTGTGTGTCATCAAATTTTCGATCGTTAATTTAACCAACTTCCCATCAAGCTAGAGCTTTGAAATTTTGGGAATCGTTCGTACTCGCCTAACAATGCAATATTTAGACGTTTGCGACAAGTTTTAATTAATATTTCAATAATTTTAATAAGTCAAAATATTCTTTCCTCTCGACGCTTTTAGGATTGAAGAAAAAATTTATTTCCCCCTCTGGGAGCACCGGGCACTCCCCACGCAGCATGCGGTATCGTAAACCTTTTGCACTCACAAAGGGGAGATACTATCTCCCCTTTACTATCTCCGAGATAGTAAGGGTTGCTGACTTTTAGTCAGTAATCATTCGCAAGAAAGAAAGTTTCCAATATTTGGCGCCGTATCTTATCACAATAATTTTTTCTGAATTCTGGTTCCCATTTTTTTTTTTAATAGAATGATTTACAAACTTTCAAATACATGTTTTGATTTTATGAGTAGTATAAATTTTTTAATACTCTCACAAATGTCTCTTTTTAAGTGAATTTTAAAATTAAAAATAACTAACAGTTTTAACTAATATTTCAATAATTTTCTCTAATAAACTTTGCCACCCTATAAAAACGTTGTTTTTAAAAACGTTGGTTTTTATATCGAATTATTTGTTGCTGTGAAATCTTAGCAGGATTGGTTTCAAAAGAAAGAGGAAATTCGCCTGAAAGATCAATTGCGAAATCATATAGAAAAAAATTGTATCCATCGTAATAAAACTTTTCTTATCCTTTCTTCACTCTACGTAATTGTTGTTTTTAAGCGAATAACTTTATTGGTGTTCGGTTAAATACTATTACGAACATGAAAAAAAAAAAATTAAATACTTCATGGCGTAGTAAAAAGAAAAATAACGAATGAGTGAAAGAGCTGGTGGAAATCTCATTTAGACTTCCGTAGATCAAAGATCAAATCTAAAAAGAAATCTGATAATTCATCCGTAAACTGCTCGTTCATTTTCAGTGAAACTATTTGACTCTTTGTTATTGTACAGAACAAAGAATAAGATGCAACGAAACATATGGACTTAATAATAATATTCAGTTAAAAATCATGCTTGAAAAATGGTATCCGAAATGTTCATATTTACAAGAAATGTAAAAATATGTTTTATTAAAATGTAAGTTCAGAAAGCATTTTCTTATATGAACGTTTTTAAAGAAACTATGGTTTTAGAATGCTAATTAGAATAAAATTAATTCCAAATGTAACATCCAATAGAACTAGGCAGTCCAACACTTAACTGGACACACACACATATATATAAATATATATATATATACACATATATATACATATACATACATATACATATATAT
>BMAW01002143.1:0-14798 GCA_019974015.1 Nephila pilipes | reverse complement strand
TTTTATTTATTCATAAAAATTTATTATTTTATTTATTCATATAAATTCTTATTTATTTATTTTTTTTTTTTTATCTTTTGTATTTAAAAAGTATTAATAAAATTTCTTTTATTAGTACTTTGTAAGCAAAATGTGTAAATCTATCTAACAAAGGAAATTAAAATCTAATTAATTACTGAATTATCTTGAGGCTCCCATTTACTAACTATTTTGAATAATTAACTGTAATGTTAATCTTTTAAAATATCTACTTGCCTCCTCAGTGCAATAAAATGAATTCGAAAGAGAAAAAAATAATGAAAACTTCTGCGGAAAAAATAAACTTTTATTCCAAATTCTAAAAATATTGGATTATGCATTTTAATTATTAGTTTGTAGGTTTCCAAATCTTAAATAACATTTTCTCCGAAATATTTTTTTTTTTTAACAGAAACCTTCATTACTTGTGCTCTTTCGTTTCACTGAAACCTTAAAGCTTGATATTTATTCTAGCAATTCATTCATGTCTTGCTCGATAGATGGCGCCAGAGAGTAAAAAGATTTTCTTGCACGAGTTTTAAACTTTCGAACTTTTTCTACAACAGCGCAGAAATAATCATAAACAATATATTTTTAAAGCAGAATAAATGCCGTCAAATCCCGCAAAAAAAGGATATGTCCGCGTAGAAATAGATGAAACTGAAACTTTATATGAAAAGGTAAGAAAATTCTTCCAATGTATTGCTTTCATCAATGTTAACGAAAAGAGAGGGTATAAGGAAAAAGTGGTGAATAGGTAATAATTCATCTACCTTTCATAAGTTTTCTGAAGGATGCTCAAATAAACTCATCCAGTCACGCTACCTTTGTCTTTCGACTCGAATTCTTACTAAACATTTGTGTCTCCATAGACGGCATTCAAAATAATGCAAGCTGAGAAAATATAAATGTGTTTTAAAAAATTAAATTATTTAATTAACATTGAACTAAACATGTTTCCCGTACATGATTTAAAACAATTTTATACTAATTAATTATTTCAATTTTTCATTGTTATAAACGTATTAAAAATATTTGATGTTACTTGCTTTTATATTTATTTATTTATTTAAATTTTTATCTTAATCTTGACTAACAAGCAAATTAAAATTACAAATACATTAATTTTTTTTAAAATTTTGGCAACACGCGAAAAATTTATTTTAATTTAATGCCTTAAAAGTCTTGTTCTTATTTCAAACAAATTCAAGAATAACAAAAAAATATTAACCGCGGCCAATTTAGTAATTCGTCATTTCTTTTATATGTTATTTCATGTCATTCGTCGAATTTTCATAAAACTTGAGCCCAGTGACATTTAAAATTTTGGGCCGATTTTAATATTCATTTTTACCTTGTGGAAGGTGGCTGATTTTTAAGAAGTGGTTTTTTTTTTTTTTTTTTTTTTTTTTTTTTCTTTCATTTTGAAAATGTCCTTTTTGTGTTTTAACTAGATATTATCTGAAAAAGAGGGTAAAAGAGCTAAATTCTATACCTATATATGCGCATCTTTCACAAATGTGTATTGAATGCGTAGACATCGTTTAATTATATCTAAATATCGTATATGAAAGAGTAAAATTATTCAAATACAATTAAAGATAATGATTCCTTTACAAGAATTCTTATAATGCTCAATTATTCGAATTTTAAAAATTGAATTAATTTAAATACGATATAAATATTGTGAAGTGCAATTTGTTCTGTTATTACACTAACCTGGCGTTCTCCTGAGTCATAATATATAATAGTAAATGAGGAAGAATATTATATTTCGTAAGTTTTCAAGCAACGTATTAGAAAACTGTAAGCAAAATAAATCGACTGTTCCGAAATGACTCTAGGTTCTTAAGTTTGCTTATTCAGCTTTTAGTTGTCCCATTCATTACCAGAAAAACGTTTTAAAAGGCATAGAAATCCAGCTGAAACACTAAAAAGTTGTTTGAGCTTACTTTACACCAATATCCTCAATTGGAAGAACAGTAAACGTTCTACGCAATTGCTCTTTACGAACGCAGCTGCACTTTTTCTCTCCGATGTCGAAATTGTTTGTGGTCAGTAGAGAGGAAGCTGGATTTTAATTTTAAATGTTATTTGAGAAAATGGTTTCTTTATTCTTTCTTTTTTTTCGGTGCGTTGATTTTACAAAAGGAAGTTAGTTTAAAAAAAGGATTCAGTTTCTTTCGAAAAGTGCAATTCAGTCCTGAGAAATTCGGATAGCAATCCGTCACCGATTGCTTAACAAGAAAGAAATTTGATGACACCAGAAAAGGAGCCGTCAATATCTTTGTTTCCAGACGACAAATTTCTATTTTATGATAATAATAACGTCCGATATTCTAGTTTTGAAGTTGTAAGCTAAACATTGAGATGATTTTGTTGAAGCTGTATATATTATGGATAGCAACTGTTAAATATGTGTTCACGCTGAGTAAAATGGTATTGATAAATAATTAATCACCTGTTGAAAAACAAACTTCTTACAATTCCAAATCAAAAAGTTGTTCTATTAATTCGACGAAGTTAATTATTTTTCCTAAAGACGCGTTTTTAAATCTTTAAGGACAAATGATTATGTTTGTCATTGTAATTCGGCGGCTATTTTATCGTCACACTACTGGTGGGGGACGGTTTTCTACTTTATGGTGGGGAGGACGGTTGACCTTGAGTGACGCAGGCAATTCGAATCTTCGAGCTGTCTGTCCGAAGAAAATTCTTTCGGGCTTGTTTTACGGAACCCTTAACGACTGAATCAAAAGGGTTCCCTCTAGGGTTAGTTATAAAGACGTTTTTACATAGGTAATTTTTAAAAAGAGCATACTCCACTTTAACACAATACGGGAAGAACGTTCTGTGCGATTTTTTTAGAGAAGATTGCCTTTCCAGTCATTACTGTAATGGTATAATCTCCTTCCTGTTATACTGAGTGTCGTATGCATAACCTCCTTTGACGTCATCAGTTTTCTCTAACTGAGATGGGTTTATTTTACAAGTGCGCCGTAGCCGGTATATCACTAGTCGTGCTTAAAGAGTGAGTGTTTTAGTTATAGAGAGACACACAGAAACAAGTTTTGTGTCAGGGGTGTATGTAACCAATAATTCTAGACTGTGCTGCCACCTAGTGTTTAAGAACTAAGTTCGATGGAAATCATGTTTTCCATGGTGATCATGTGGTATATAGTTTTTCACCCTGTGGCGAAAAGGTCAATTGACCTTGGTGACAGGGGGGATTCGAACCCTCCTTCTGTCGATCTGGGGAAATCCCATCCGGTCTTATTTTGCACCGGCCTTAACAACAAGGCCGAGATCTGGTTTTTTGTTAAGGCATTTTAATTTCTGTCGTCCTTGTTGAAGAGAGCCATCGAGGTAATAAATTAATTTCAATGGTGATTTTTCACTCGCATAAGTAATATATCAGTTTGATTGAGAAGTAATAACTCTTGTCTGTTTGTCCCTTAAAAGAACCAGCTAAACAAATCATATTACAAACTCCATATTATCTAATAAGAAACCCTTTGGAAAAAGACACTCTCCTAAGGGTATTTTTGCTCTCGTAGGTTTCTACAAGAGTTTTGTAGAGTTTTGTCTACAAGAGTTTAGTATCTCATAAAGATCTTTATAGGACCTCTTCAATTTTTAATTTCATAATGAAATTTGATTAAATTACATACGTCATTCGTTTAATGGAAGTTACATATGCATTTGGTTGGATGCAATGCTTGTCTCTAATACATTTCTGAGTATACAAATAGGAATGAGTTTAATACTGACCAGAAGATTATATTTTCGATAGTTTTAACAAGCTTGGCAACCGTTATTTCAGGACAATCTTCCCCTCTGTAATGTGATTATGTGCACTGGCCGATAACAAAACTTCTACATCCATTTTTAATCATATTTGATGATTAATGAGAATTCATTGAGCAATTATGTACGAAGGTTGTTCAAAAAGTCTGTGAGTCAAGTGTGGTAAAGGGGAACGGGTAACATATTGTAATACTGTCCATTGATCTTCTTTTCTTCTTTCCAAGAAATCCATGAGAAGGTAACCCTTCACATCCTGAAAATTCATCGCAATAACTTTTCTGACCAATTAAGCCGTCTTCGCCTTCGTTAGAGCAGATTTCTTGGAAGCAACCCATTGTTTTTATTGTTACTTAATTTCTGGTGTACAATGATGAATCCATGTCTTATTAATGCTGACATCTCAACATAGCAGTTATCAAATTTTGAATCGATAACAAATGACATCCAAATCAAAACTATCCAATGAATCAGTGTCAAACTTGTTTTTTGCGCGTTTAACAGATGGTAGTTCACAATGGTAACACTAACTTGCATAGAAATTTTATGTGCCATCAAATACAGGTACTTTTTGAAACATTGGCATATATAATAATTTTTTTTTAAAATGGAAGGGAAAGTCTGGAAGAGGAAACTAATTCAAGGAATACTATTTCTAACTTGTAGGTAATAACTTGTATGAGGTACTTCCAAGAGAACCTTAATATTTTTTTATGCAATGCGTTGCATTGAACAGAATTCGCCACTAAAAGAACTATTTTCTTTGCAACGCATTAAATAAATTTGTTTTAATTTAATTTATTATATTACGTGATCTTCTTGCAAAAGCCCCTTTGTTAGCCAATCAGAGGGCAAATCAATATCAAAATTAATTCACTCCTAAACATCTCAAGAAGAAAGCCAAATAAATAAGGCGCAATTCGAAATTCTTGTGGCCAAAATGGCTGCCTCACATTTGTTTTAAAATTCGGAATAATTTTTTTCACTTTCAGTCATTTCTTGATTTCTGATTAGACATGATTTAAAGCAATTCATCAATCGATACGTAAATAAAATATTTTATTTTTTGTGAGTTTACACTTTATTTCAATACAATAAAAAAAACGTAAGGGAAATTTATTATGACATATTTTTAAAAATCAAGTTCATTACTGGTGAAAGCAGTTATCAAACATGTGCACAAACACTTTTACGATAAAAAAAATTTGAGAAATTTATTATGAGGTATTTTTGAAAGTTAAGCTCATTACTTGTGAAAGCAGGCATCAAATAAATACGGGAAAAAACTTCTTCGATAACATTTTAAAAGTGAACACCTGCGAAATTTTGTGGCTAACAAATGTTTGGAAAAGTTTGGCTCTTGCCCATAAACCCCAACTGGCCCTCACCCTTTCAGAATCTTACAAAAAATTGCCTTAAATGCCTTTTCAAGTAAAAAGTAGATCTTGGAAGCTAAAAAAAACTGACCAATAAGCCTATGAAAAATGATGTGAACTAACGACCATTTCCTCTTTACATCTATCACGAATTAAGACCAAAAAAATAAGATTGATAACACTTTCAATAGGTGAGCTATGATGACTGACTTCTTTTGTCATTAAAACATTTTGTAGGAGGTTACTTACGAGATAAGGAAGCTACGAGGGAGATATAAAAGCCATACAGACATACTAAAAAAGGAAATTCTTATTTTTGAAACATAGAAGACGTTTTAATGAGAGGAAAAATTTACTCATTAATTCAATTGATGGGTTTATAATTATTCTGCATGATTAGAAACAAGATCCGACATTTAAATTCAAGAAATTTGATAACAGTTAATGACATCGAAAGTTTGTTTCTAAAGAAGAGAAAAAACTTGAATGACTTTATTTTTAAAATATGTGTTGGTTTTATCTTCTCCAAAAATTTCTTAGTTGTATAAATGTATGTGTAGTTCCATTAATCGCATAAGCCGTAAAAACTGGGACCAAGTTTTGATGTAGAAAAAAAAGTCTTCAATATTAATATTGTATTCCGATTTTACTACAAGGCATGATTGACCAACGCTTCAATTAAATCTTAGAAGTATTGTCATCTTTTTACCTTTTGGTTTTCTAAACAAAACACAATATGAGTTCCAATTAGTATATTTATGATTAAGAAAGTCCTTGATAGTTCAATTGATAATACAGTCGATGGGCGTCTGGCTCGAGTCTTAATCCATCGAAGACAATTTGGGTTCCTACAGGCTAAATTTAAGACCTTATGTGGCGTGGTGGGGTTGAAGTTTAGAGAAGGATGTTCATACTTTTGTGCAATCCTTGTCTTTTGATTGATTACCGTTCAAAATCATGCGGTTCATATACTTTAATTGGTTTTTGGAATCATGGGGGGAAGGGTGGAGATGTTTATTCTAACCAAATCACACTATTTCTAATTAATTTTGTCTATGGTATATTGTACAACGCCGGATTCACTTCTATCATTAATTTGGGCTATCGCTAGTTTAGAAAGCTCAGTTACTCTTTAAACAGTCTAAATAATTACAGAATCAAATCCTTAATTTATTTTTATACTTTCTGGTAGAATAATCACAAATCAAGTTGTGTATCAACTATGTGATTCACAACTTGACACTGTGATACACAACTATAAGACTGTGGATCAAAATTCTCAATCATCCACTACAATAAATATTCAGAAATGAATACGTATCTAACTTGTTTTAAATGTGGGTTCAAGTTGGAATCTAAAGCAACATCATACTACTCATTCTTCTCAGCGAAGCCATACCTCTAATCTCGAAGTTCAAATCTTCTTCTTTCTTTCTCTCTCTCTCTCTCTCTCTAACATTAAACTCTTCGCATCTATAAATGCTACCTCATCAATCTTATTTACTATATATTAAAATTTCTATTCTAATTTACACAAGTCGAAAGTAGAGGTTTTGAAATCAAATGACATCATATTAAAGCCTCAAAATTTAGACGGGAGATAAATGCGCATCGGTTGAAGCAATTTTCTAAGTATTTGAGATTCGTTTTTATTATTTTTATTATATTGTGAATAATAAAGTAGGGGGGAAGGGGGGAGTTGTACTGTTATTTTTCTCGATAGTTTTTCCCATTATTTATATGTACGAATGCTTTACTTCAAAGAAAATGGAAAAGCCCCGTAACTTTACTTAATGAAATCTTTTTTTTTATAAAAAAAAATTACTAAAAAAGTATAAAACTCTTTATACATTTAGAGATTCGTGTTACATCCTCAAATAAATGTTCAATTTTTATTTACTATTTTCTATTTTATTATTGTTAAAACTGCGTTACTTTTCCTGTAACTGTAAATGACAATAAATACAATTATACCATTTTAATGGCGAGCTTAACTCATTGCTTAAGTATGTCAAAAGTTATAATAAATTTTAGAACACTGCATTTTGTTATCGAATTGGGTCTTTATTTTAAGAAGCATTCTGTAATAATAAATTGTGTTCTAGATTCTGTACAATAGGTTTTGTCACACTTTTGCCTTTAATTTTATTTTTTAAAAAAAAAACTTTTTTTTTAAATGTCTGAAATTTCTTTCTTTTTTCCTTTCAAACAAATAAAAGAGCCATCTTTTAGAACATTTTTAACAAATCTGTCTCTTAAAACAAATCAGGAAACAGCAGAAACTTGAAATTGATTTCAAGAAATCAAAATTAATTGAGAGAGTTTCAAAAGAGAATTAAACGGATAAAGAGTGTGACAAAAAGAAAATAAAAATAAAACCGGAGCTATAGAAAGACCCAAGAATCGCAATCCTACAAAATCCGAGTGAGAAAGTGAAACAGACATTTCAGACATTGATGAAACGTTTCTTTGCGACCATAAGTCAATTGAGAACAACGCGTACCTTGTTAGAAGAAAATTGGATAGTATTAGGGTTTCTTTTATCCAGCAGTTACACTCTTATTTGATAGCAGCTGGTTTATAGAAGCTGGAATAGTTGATATTTAACAGAAGTAACTGTATGAAACAAACATATGTTCATAGCTGTGTAGAATTGAATATGGTCATATAGATAAATAGATTCCTAAACATTATTTTGTAAATTCAGCATCTTTATAAATAATATAATAATATAGCTTGGTTTTCAGTAAGTATCGCTTTGATATAAAAAAAACAATGGCGCTTTTTCTTCTGTTTTATTTATATAAGTATATACTCTGATCTACTATTCATCATAATTACCTCCTCTATTAAGGTATGTATCATATTGTACAACAAGCTTTGATATTCCATCCTCTGCCACCTGATGGGCTAACCACTGCAGCACAGGCGTTGTGACATCATCATCGTCGTCGTCGTCATAACGCTGACCGCTTAAACTAATATTCAAATACAGGAACAAGTGGTAATCACTGAACGCCAGATCAAGGATCATGTTATCCCCAGCCATATGAGGCGATGAGATCTCGGGTTCGACGTGCCACTTGTGGATATCATTGTCCTGCAGCAAAACAGCAAAGCTTTATTGAACATGCCGCTCTTTTTGGTTCAGATAGCACGAGCAGCTCAGTTAAAGTGTCACAATATGTTTCGGAATGTTTTGTGTCACCCTGTGGCACAAGCAACACTTACTATCTATTCCAAAACACAGTGCACTTGATTTTGTGTGATGAAATGATTTGCTTGAACTGTTTGCCTTTGGTCGATATTGAATGCCTTAATTCCCATCTTTAAATTCTTTTATACGTTTTCTTACCATTCCATCTCTCATAGAGCCGCAATAACCTAGTGGTCATGGTTTCGGATTCGAGGCCGGCAGTTTTCATTCAGTCGCTGGTTCGATCCTAGTTCGCTAAAGACCCGCCGTGTAGCCGGGGCTGATGCACGTTAAATATGTCGAGGCCCAAAGTCCACCCGTTGGTGTGGTGTGAAATTTAGGAGTGGGTGTGCCAGATCTCAGGTGTCGTCCTTGTCACTTGACCGCCAACAGGCCTAGTGTTGCTTCTAGTGTGACGTTAATAAAAACTAAACTAAACTCTATCTCTCATAGTGTTATCTCTGTGCATTTTATTAATCTGTTGGTAAATTTTGGTAGCTTTCACGGCTTTTGCATGCAGAAAACGAATTACAGCTCTTATTTCACAATCAGAGGCTTTTTCAATTGTGTGAAGCATTTCAAATGCGCTTAAATAATAAAAAAAAACATGGACGAATGTTTCCATGCTGGCATCTGTGGTTAACCAACAGATATAGGCACTCAAAGCGCCTGCGTGAAATAGCGACAGTACAGCTACAGTTGCCATATTTAAGAACGATACTTACTTTAAAAAAGCGCCTGGTAGTACTATTATCATCAAAGATAAAGGATGAGTTTTTATAAAACATTTTATAGAATTTTTGAATTTATATGATGTTATGAAAATATTAAAGAATCATTCGTCTTTGCAGACCTATTTAATTATTTGTTCAATTCAGGAACTTATGAAAATGTCAGTTTATTTTTTGTGTTCGATTTCCGAAATTTACACCATCCCGTTACTTAATTAAACAATTTGTATTATAGATAAAGTAGAATGTGTATGTACGAGGGGGTATATTATAGATTTAATTGTAATACTAATAAATAACCGAGAAATCTGGATGAAATTTTTCCTGTATATTAATGCTTCCTTGTGTACATAATTTAAATTTCAGCTATTTATATTGATTCCTTTGGTTTCAGGAAGCCGTCTAATTATTATTCCAGGGTATCGTAAAGTTTTAATTATAATCGCGCAGCAAATATTTAATTTTTAATTGTTCTTAAGAATTTTCTACATAGTCCTTATCCAGAGTTATACATTTCTCTAAGAATTTCTTGACTTTTCGAGTACCGTCATTATTAAACTCAACTGACTGAACTCCATTCAGTGGGTTACTTCAATCTTCAGCTTCTTGAAATCAAACAAACATTAATAGTTATAATGTACATTAGTTACATAAAGATCAATTAATATGCAGGATAAATACTATTCAGATATCTTTGTTATTTTTCAATAATAATTAAACTTTTACGTTAACCCTCGTATGTGGATGAGTGAGAGAGAGAGAAATATGAAACATTTAATTTCTGTTAAAATTTGTCTTTGGACTGAATAAATAAAAATAGAGAAAGCTCTTTGCAATTTGAAGTATAAAAATTAAAAATATTTTAAAGATTATTGTTCGATGTGTATTATTATGTTTGTATGTAATCGGGAATCCAAGTTAACGACTGAAAATTAGAATAAGTTTTACATAATTTTTAAACAATTATCTGAGTTCTATTTTTGTTGTTTCTATCGAAATCTTTAAATTATCCCTTCTTAATTTAGCCATTTTTTTTCCTGAGACGTTAAGAATTTGATTTTAAAGCTATAATCACAATAACTTCCGTTGACCCACGTCAAAACCTATGCAGTTCCTTTTGACCACTAACAGCTTTGCCGCGCGTTTAACTACAAGGTTTAATGGAAACGCCATCGAATTAACGATTGCAGCGAGCAGATTGATTGTTCTCTCGAGCTTACATTGTCACGGAAGATAAATTTAATCGAACCGACAACGTATAATAGAATTCGCTGTACTATCAATTGATTTCTAGGTATGAACTACTGTTGCTCAAAGCCAGCAAAATGAAGCTGTAAAATATGTATCATAAAAGGGTTAGAGGAAAGTAAAGAATTGTTAAAGAATCAAATGAGAATAAGTGTAAAAAATGGAATTTAATGTTTTAATTAATAAGAAAAAAAATGGATTATTTTAGGCTTGTTGGATGATAAATTGCGACTTTCTAAATGAATTCTAACTCTGTTGAAGGAAAAGTTTTCAGTTCAGTCTACATACATTTTTAATCCTTTTCAATTCATTTATAAAAACGTTACTTAATTGTCAGTTGCAATAAAAATTTTAATAAATCTTAAGTGTATAGACCTGTTGTTTTCTTCATTTAGGGGTTATAGCGTGAATGTCAATTTCAATAAATCGATAGTCACACTATCAAGTCATGTCAATCTTCTGTTATGTTCATGGCAATCTTCTCATACACGCTCAGCTCTCGCCTTATATCTTGAGGTGCGTATATGTCTGCGAGAACCGTTCACGAACGGATCGGCTCGCATATGGTTAAACGCCATAAGAATTGCTTGATGCGAACCATCTGCTATCGGTTCCTCGTCGAATACAAAAGAGGTTCGCCTTTCAGATTGCAACGGCGTCATTGGTTTTCTTTCAAAAGTCGTTTATTTTCTTGGTTTTTCTTCAGGTCCCAGCGTCTATTTTATTTTTTGATCCTAACAAAGTTCACAGTTAGTTAATTTTTTGACGGATCGCTGAAAGTTCGCTAGTACTTCAGGTGCGTATCGCTAACCGTTCGGCTCGTAAACGTTTACTCACCTTTAAGCCCTTGAACTGTCAAAACAAAGTGAGTGAGTGATAGTTGAGATCAATGTTGCAAAAGCCAAATACGACTATGCTACTCCAAATAACGTGTTAATCGCTTTCGAGACATAAGAAAATTTTGAAAATGTAAAAATTGGTTGACAAGAAGAAGGGACAAAAATAGAAAAGAATCACCAGAGTACCCCAGAATGTACCACCCGTGTTTACCAAAGACAGTAAACCCCATAAGAAAGGGAAAATCACTAGGATACTTAGGGGTTCTGATTTTTGTATTAATTTTAAGGTAATCCCCTGAAGGAATCAAAATAAAGAAATGGTAGATAAATTCAGATGAGTTATTTATTAATTCTGCTTCAAATAAAACTGCGATAATTTCATTAAATTAAGATTACATAAATCAGCTCAATAATGATTTCAGAGAATTTTCAGTTGTGAACAATTGAGACAACAAAATTTATTAGTGAATTCATTTATTTTCATGTATTCGTCTTGAATTTGTCTAATCCAACAGTGGCACGAATTTAATTTTAATGCCAACATTGTTTCAAAGAATTTTGTTTTCTATAATACCTGTTTCGAAAAAATTAATTTATATCTTAATTAAACAATTTTCTGTTTGTATGTATTTTTAAATCTTTATAGAGGAAGAAGAATTCCGCTTTATATAGTGTGATTCGGCGTCATTTTAATAATCTATCTTTATCTATAATTTCTCTTTCGAGTATACAATCATCGGATGCAAGTAATAAGGGTATTTGCCTTTTGTTACCACTTTAATGCGATTAGAGCATAAATTATTGAACAAATGAACTAAAGGCTTTCCAGCCTATCTTTTCTAAGATTAGAAATAATTTTGAAGCCCTTTAAAAGTCTCCTGCGCGTGCCTCAAGCAGGCCCGCCATCTCAACTAGAGGTTCACGAGAACGTCAATGGAAACGTCCCAAACTACACTCAATACAACAGAAGATGTATATTAATTGCAGTAACGGTTAGTTTTGATTGAATCATTGCTTGTGAATTATTTTGAGCCTCATTCAGATGATGAGGACGACACCTGAGCTGGTATTCCCATCTCTAAAATACAGGCAGGGGGTGCTTAATGGTCATGGTCATAAACTCACAATTGGCTTTGTTTCCGTCGAGTCGTGGGTTCGAGTCCGGATTCCAGTTTTCACCCGTGGAGTCGTGGGACTGATGTACGTTAAATCTGCCGGGGCTCTAAGTACTCCCGTTTGCGTGGTGTGGAAGCTTG
Organism: Nephila pilipes; assembly: GCA_019974015.1. Classification (NCBI taxonomy): domain Eukaryota; kingdom Metazoa; phylum Arthropoda; class Arachnida; order Araneae; family Nephilidae; genus Nephila; species Nephila pilipes. Next base: position 2,330 of record BMAW01002143.1, on the reverse strand, counting down.
GAGAGGGAGTTGCCAGCTAATGTTTCGTCTTTGTTAGTCCATAAAGGTTCAGAATTACGAGATCCGCCGTCATGAGCCCTCATGTTGCTTCTTAATGGGAGGTTAACAAGACAATTCTCCGAACTTCCACTCTATCTCAAACGGAGGATTTGGAGCCTCGATAAATTTAACGTACATTAGCTCTGCTACATGATGGGTCTTATGTGACAATAGGACTTAAATCCACGACTCGATGGAACAACTCCGGGCATGAGCTCGTGTCGATGATCACTCGTCTACCACGACTGTCCAATAATGGCTGGAGATTCAACCTTCCCTAAATATCGTTCAGAAAGTTCCTCAACAGCAAAAGGACTTTCATCAATTCAGGAATGCGACGGCTCTTTCTCGCAAGTCGTGACTAATAACGACAAGAGTGAAAAGTCCCTAAAATCCAGATTGGCAGGGAATTCCCTTCTGTCTTAATTGTTAAAAACTCAACAAGGACCCACCAAACAAGTTGTCTTTGGATACAGAGATGTGGTCGCGGTAGCCTAGTAGTCATGGTTTCGGATTCGTGGCCGGCGGTTTTCGTTCAATCACGGGTTCGATCCTTGGCCGCCAAAGACCCGCCGTGTAGCCGGGGCTGATGCACGTCAAATCTGTCGGGGCCCTAAGTCCTCCCGTTGGCGTGGTGTGGATGTTAGGAGAGGGGGTTCCAGCTCAGGTGTCGTCCTCGTCACTTGACCGTGGTTCAAAATTACGAGGTCCGTCGCCAATAGCCCTCGTGTTGCTTCTAGTGCGACATTAATACTAAACTAAACTAAACTTGGATCCAGAGATATCCATTCGAATCCCACCCATCAAGGTCAATCAGAGTGACAAAAAATTAATGCCGAAATATTTAGAGAAAGAAAAATTTTGCTTTACATAACATAGTTTAGCGTTGTTACTAATCTTTTTATCTCAGAGTTTCTCTTTCGCAAACAGAATCATCGAGTACGAATAATTGTAGAATTGACCATTATGCATTTTCTATACTTTTGTTATCACTTAAAAATGTGATTATGTGAGTTTTTATCATTGACAAAATGAATTTATATTTTCCAATCTTTTTTAACCAGGATTTTAAAAAAATTTAAATCAGTATATATAACGTGATTTTTTTTTTTATGAAATAAGTAAAGCATTTTTAAGTGCTCAATGATTAGTAGAACTATGAATCAAACTTTACATTTTCTCAAAATGTACGTAATGCAAAACATGTTTCCTTAAAAATATATGACCACATTCAGTAAGGAATTCGTCTTGTTTCCTGAAAGATTCAAAATTAAGAAAGCAGATCTTTCATTTTGTATTAAAAGCAAAGATTCTTTAACATATTGTCTAAACGTAAAATCCCAATAATACATCCCCCTCGAGAATAAATTCTTCTCCCACTTGAAGACTCTTCATTTTAATTTCCTCAGTGTTCTTGAAGATGCGCTTCCAAGAAAATTCTTTGTTTACAAATTATTTCACTCATCATTATTTATATTGATTTCAAGAGTAAGTTTAGTTAAAGATCGATTTCAACTCTTCTCTTTGTCTTAAAATTTCTTTAGCATCGGTAAGGATCGTATATAGGATATTTGAAAGCTAAAGTTTCGAGATATGTTGGTCTTTGATCTTGATAATAAACTTCCCGCAAAACTCAGAAGTTTTCCTTTTGGTAAAAAGAGGAATTTCTCTTTCTTTCTACCTTTCTCTCTCTGTCTGTCTGTCTCTTGTCTTAGGAATAATAAATTATTAAAGTATGCCCTTTGTGTGTTTCAATATTTCGTATAAATTTAACCCAAACAAATTTCTAAAACTGTTCACCGTCTTATAGCTTATTTTGGAAAAACAAATTACTTATTCCTCGTCATCTCATTAGAAATAATGGATTATTGCATCTATAATTATTTTTAATGAAATTTTTCTTTTACTTGATAATATCCTAAAATAAATTTTTGTAAGAAATACTAATTTAATTTCCTTTTTAAGTATTTTATTATTTAACTAATTGTTTTAGGATTATGTTGATTAAAATTGTTACATGTGGAAATAAAAGCGTTCTGAAGATCATTTAGAATGAAAAATTCATGTATAATTCAAGGTAAAGAAAATTAATTTTTCTTAAATTAAATTTTTTCTGTTTCATTTAAAAAAATCAATATTCCTTTAATTTGAAAATTAGAATTATTTCTTTTTTTGCATTATTCTTTTACTTGTATCATTTTCCTCTATATTTTTTTTTCTTTGAGTTTTCCCGCATTACAATAACTTTTTAAAACTCATTGTTCTTAAAATATTAGCATTAGATGGCGTAA
>BMAW01002142.1:41138-59160 GCA_019974015.1 Nephila pilipes | reverse complement strand
ACGATACTTAGTTTTCTTGGGTCAGTATTTTATTTACAAAAAAAGTATATAAAATCATAATTAATTTAAGCACAGAGAGTTAACTTACGTAAACTCTATTTTAAGTTAGGATATATCTAGGCTCTCCACAAGTCTTCATACATCTCTCTCTCTTTCTCGGAAGAGAATTTTCTCGTGATAAAGTTAAACAAAAAAAATGTTTAACTTAAACAAGATTTAAAAATAATAATGTACAGTGTTTCAACATAAATTGTTTAGATTCTACCCTTTTGACATAAATGTATTAATAACGTCAAATATTTCAGAAAATGTGTCATGGTAGTTAAAATTCTCCCTTCCAAATCATATTCCTTATGGTGAGAGACAATTTTCTTCCTCCCAGATGAGCTTGTCATAAAGATAAAAGCTGTCGTCTCTAAAGCAAAGAATTTTTCTATCAACAAGTTCCGCATTCAAGAGCTGAATATTTAACGCAAGCAAATCTTTAAATATTAATAAACAAAACAAAAAGAAAAGAAAAGTCTCTCCTAAAAATCTCTGCAACTAATAACAAATTTCAAGAAGATATACGATTTGATACGTTGTAGTGAACAGAATTTAAATTGATAAAAATTATTTCCTTCGATGAAATCTTGATTTACGAAGAAATAATGTATCGGAAAACATTTATCTTGATGACAGCTTCTTACCTCTGAATTTTTTATATCATTTTTAAATTATTTTTTCCTGACTCTTAAATATATATTTTTGATATTAGAATAATACGGGAAACAAATAACAAATTTCCAAAGGTTAAATACTCAACCTTTTTCTGCCTTTTAAAAAACGTGAAATTCTTCACAATGTTATTTTCAAAATATATTCCCTATTCATCGTTGTTAGTATTTTCATTACATTCTTATATTTACGGTCAAAATCTAGTACTCCAAGGCTCATATCACTTTTCACTCATAACTGAGAAAGAGTTGCCTCAGGCAACCGGGTCTCAAAAGGTATACATTGCCAGGAGTACTCAAGTAAATTTGAGATTCGCTTTTGGTGATATCCACTTATAGATAACGTCTTAATAACACCTTCTCTATTAATGCCGCTGAAACGTTTGCGCTATTTAAAATGCCCTTCAACTTTTACACTTTATAAATCCCATCGTAAAATTTTCTTACATTGGAGAGCCTAGAATATTTCAATGGCTCTAATCACCATCTCGTTTCTCAAACTTCTAGAGCTTCAATTCTCTTGGAAAGTAAAGCTGTTGATGTATCATTTTACTGTACGCCGGAATTTTTAGCAACAATCGTGCGAATTCTGCTGCAAAATTGGAGCTTCCAGCCATAACACAGGCTGCTTCGTTCCTAGATGTTCATTTTTGTATTGAGGAAATTATAAAATCTATTTGACAGGGTAAGTTGAATCTTCAAGCCAACAACACATTCTGTTAACCCTTTCAGGGGCACCGTTTGCCCAGTGTAAATGCCTTTTCCCGTGTTTGCAGCATGCAAAATGTGCCCGTTCATGTTTTCACTGTGCAAACACCGCCTTCTCCGAAACGGGGACTGCTAATGTGTTCAATTGTATTTTCTTATATGTATGATCACTATACTTCCCTTGCCTGTATATCATTTTAAAAATAGATTATAATAACATTGTGCCCCTTAAAGGGTTAAACCCTCTCGTATTGTGTGTAGCTCCGCTCCTTTTTATAAATGAGGTTAAATTGACTTATTTCGGAATTGTACGCACCAAGTTAACTCATAAACATCTTTCATTCGGAGAACGTGTTCCTATTTGCAATGTGTGCTGAATTTATAGTTAGGTTTCTCACATTTTTTTAACTTTGTCTTGTTTTTAAGCGAGAAAGAATCAAATATTTTAATCCATTTTAACCTTGGTTGCTTTAACTGGACTGGTTCAAACAAATTCAAATCATTTTAGTTTCTTAAAAAGTATTGATTAATTTTATAATAATTAACTCTTAGACATTTCCTTTGATATTTATGTTATATTTTACCTTAAGATACATGTTACATTTCATTGTTTTTGTGTGTTTTAAATCTTTACAACCTTTAAATTCACCCTTTTATATATATATAATACACCATTTATTTAGAACGCCTTGTTCATACCGGAATTTTGCGTCAGAAAAAACTACAACTATAACAAAATGTTTTCTTTCTTAAAAAAAGGAAGCGGTAGCCCTCTAGTCATGGTTGTGATCTTCTAGTCAAGACACGGGTTCAAATTCTGATTCCATTAAAGACCCATTCGAACAGCACAATGTGGACTACTGCAGGTTCTGTTTCGAAGGAGTCATCTGGTGAGATGTGCAAGTATGACCCATAGAGTTTTAATAGATTGAATATGAAATGAGGTTAAATCTCTATGAAATTGAAATAAATCCTCAGAGGCCACTGTTATCCGTTACTGTGTAAAAGGGAAAACGAGGTCATCTAATCAAATCATAGGGATAGTTCAGTGAAAAACTGAGTGAGGATTTATTTAACAGAAACAAAAGGAACGATACCTCTGACAAAAAAAAACAAAAAAAGGAGCGATACCCCTGACCGCATTTATAAAATTTCTTCATCCCTCATCTTGAGGCATTTGATAACAAGCTGAATTTGGAAACAAAATAATTTAATTAATCAGAAGTTTGTACATGTATATTTTCAATCTTAGTAATAGAATTAGTAACACAGTAGTAAAATTATTAATTCCATTGAAAAACTTATGTAACATTTTCCTTTCAGGGAAAAGAAGAGCTTTTCCCTATACACGAAACTATTCCTTTCAATGAATTATAATTAATATTCGTCTCTTAAAAAATATCATCTTGATATTATTTAGGAGGACTACCACCGGTACGAATGATGTAATATATCATTCGTCTTTTAAGATAAAATATCATCTTGATGTGTAACTTGTTGTTGATCAACTGTTTTCTGGTTTTTCGCGAGAAAATTGTACATAATAATGTATGAGATGTAAAGCACTGTGCCAAAAAAGATAGTTTATATGTATAATACTAATTATTTCATGAAATATTAGTTGTCTGGTTCAGAGAGGTCATGGCCATTAACTTCGTAAGTGGGTAATTTAGGTCAAACCGCGAGCTCGAATCCTGATCCTAAACACCCATTGTGTAAAGCAATGGACGTTAAGTGAAATTAAGCCTCGATATTTTACGTGATCTGGATTTATTGATTGTATTCTTAAAGGAGAAATTTATTCGTTTAGTCGGGGGTTCAGAATCCTATGCCTCTATGTTCCTCCGTGTAGTGGAGTGATGCATGTTAAATCCGTCGAGAACAAAAGTACTTCCATTTGCATTTTGTGGAAAATATGGGGAGTGGCATGTCATTCTCGTCACATGACCGAGGTTCAAAATGACGAGGTCCATCACCAATGACCTTCGATTGCTCCTAAGTGTGCATTAGTAAACAATATATTAAAAACCATGAATTATGTTTATTGTAAGACATAATACTTAATAATATGTACCACCATAAAGAGCGTGAAAAAAGCATATGACATATGATTTTCTCGCACTAAAAATGAAAATAACTTTTCTTTTACCAATCGGTTATAAAAATAACGAATATGGTCAAGAGAAGATTTTTAGATTTTTTACAAAAAATATTTTATTGATAATTCTATTGAACTAACAAATTGTTCATAGAAACTATAACATTTAATAGCTGTTTCATGTTGTTTTCAAAAATTGGTTACGAATTGTACGAAAACGAAAAGATCGTCTGGAAAAGTTTTCTCACCACTGTCTGGCGAATAGATTTGGCTTCCCTCATTGAGAAATTCGTCTAATAAAGACGAGTTATTGTGCATTTAATTTGCTTTCGGGACACATTCATGTGATTCTATTATCGAGTATAATTGAAAATGGGGAAAACGAATCATGTTTCAAAGCATTCATTCTATTTCACTCTCGCAGGGAGCGGAATGATTTCGCGTGAATTAAACTGATAAGAGCCAGAATACAAAATTATGCGGAGTATTATTCGGTGCAATGGAAGAACAGGAAAAGTTGTAATCTAGTTTCCGTCTAAGAATTTTCTGACGTGTGAATTTAAAACTTATTTTAAAAAGAGTGGCATAAAATTAACTTGTAGTTTTATTTCAAATGAAATAAAATTGCTGATTTTTTTTGTAAGCTTGAATGAAACTTTTATGCAAAAAAAACGTTGCTAATTTGAAATTTAAAACACATACAATATTACATAATAACTATTGTTATGATTTACTGTTTAGTTTATTTCATTCAGTTAATTTAATACGACTCATAGTTGCAGATTCATAAAATTCCATCATTTGATAAAAGAAATTGTATCCATTCCGGGGATTTTAGCGAGTTGTGAGACCTTATTAATATTCTGGATCTATAAATGTCTACTCTAACTTCCAAAAAACATTTCTGGTATGTGATTTGAAGAATTCTTAATCAACTTTATCAAGTTTTGTCTCTGGTTGTCTTATTTGCTGTTTTTAGGTCTTGTGCAGGATAGTTTAATCATCGAAAATCACATATTAACAGGTCAATTTAAAAGTCCCCGGCCTACCATAGTAAAATACATTTTCTTGGCAAAATTAGTTTTTTTTATTCAACATAATTCCCTTCAAGGGTGATACACTGATTATAGCTACCCTCTAATTTTTCGATGCCATTTTTGTAGTACGATTTGTCCTTTGCTTCGAAATAGGCCTCAGTTTCGGCGATCACCTCTTCATTCGACGAAAATTTCTTCCCAGGGAGCATTCTTTTGATATCTGAGAACAGGAAATAGTCGCTGGGGGCCAGATCTGGAGAATACGGTGGATGAGGAAGCAATTCGAAGCCCATTTCATGGATTTTTGCCATCGTTTTCACTGACTTGTGACACGGTGCTTGTCTTGGTGATGACGCACTTTCTTTTTCTTGAAGTGCGGCCGTTTTTCGGCGATTTCGTACTTCATACGGTCCAATAACGCTATGTAATAGTCGCTGTTGATGGTCCTTCCTTTTTCAAGGTAGTCAATGAAAATTATTCCATGCGGCTCCCAAAATACAGACGGCATAACCTTGCCAGCCGACTGTTGCGTTTTCCCACGCTTTGGAGCGGGTTCATCGTGTACAGTCCACTCGGATGACTGTCGATTGGACTTCGGAGTGAAATGATGGAGCCATGTTTCATCCATTGTCACATATCGACGCAAAAACTTGGGTTTATTACGCTTGATCATCTTCAAACACTGCTCCGAATCATCATTTCGCTGTTGTTTTTGGTCAAAAGTGAGCTCGCGCGGCACCCACTTTGCACAGAGCTTTCTCATACCCAAATATTCGTGAATGATATGATGTACACGTTCAATTGATATCTTTAGAGTGTCTGCTATTTCATTTAATTTCAATTTACGGTCATTCAAAATCATTTTGTGGATTTTTTTTAATGTTTTCGTCGGTAACAACCTCTTTTGGGCGTCCACTGCGTTCACCGTCTTCGGTGCTCATTTCACCACGTCTAAACTTAGCACACCAATCCTTGATGGTTGATTTTCTTGGGGCAGTATCCGGAAACTCGGTATCCAGCCAAGTTTTTGCTTCAATTGTATTTTTTCCCTTCAAAAAGCAGTATTTTATCAACACGTGAAATTCCTTTTTATCCATTTTTTTCACAATAACAAAAGTTGCTTCACTCAAAATGCTATAATTCACAAACTAATGATCCGACAGCTGTCAAATTTATACACGCATCTTTAAAGGGTTAGGGCTAACTAAAAAAACATATGGATTTAATTCTAGTAGCGCCATCTATGTGTCAGGCCAGGGACTTTTCAATTGACCTGTTACTACACTGATGATGAAAACAGATATGCTAGTGTTGAGAATGAGAGTTGCTATTGTTCTGGTTCCTCCTTTCTTTTTCTTTTGTCTCGCGATTAAATTTTACAACTTGTGAATATTTTTCTAGAAATTGTTTTTCCAGTTGAAAGAATAAAAATAAGTAGAAAATGCATGAAACATATCAAAAATTTTGAGGCAATATTCACAGAATATTAGAAAACTAGTAAGTTCCACAGACTCAAAATTTGATTTTTTTGAAAAAAAAATGAGTAACTATTAGTTATATTTTTACAATGATACTTAATATCGTTTGTTTTGTTCACATTTACGTCGCAGTATACCAACGTTATTAGCAACGAAGTCCAATTTCAGAGACGTTTAAATGTCGATACTTGAGCTTTTATTTCTTTCTAACGACGTTACGTGAAGACCAAGCTTTCAACGCACGATCTCAGTGGGTAATACTCGTTCCTTTTCGAACTTCCTTCGTAAGTTATTACATGAGATCGATTACTAAATAATTCAAATAGCGTTCACTTACATAAAATCAGTTGTTCCTTAAGAAATGGAAATATCTGCAAAATCCGGAAGAATTACGTAGTTCAGGGATTACAGTCCAGCAGCTCCAAACATTAAAAAAGTGCTTGAAAACTTCATGCCGGAAAAATCTTATAGGAAATCCATTAGCAGGGATGCTGTGAAAAAGGAGCCCAGCGTTTATTGAACAATGCTAGACCGAGCATTATCCACGAAACACTTTCGAAGACAACTTTCTAAAGAAACTTTTACAAAAGCATAAAAATTGTCCCTTTTTTCCCTCCATCTTTACTGTTTTTAAGTAATCCTTCTTTTTGGAAGTATTCCTTTTCATTAGAATTCTTTCTCCCATGAACTTTTTCTTTGTATTTTTCGAAACATTTTGTTAAAAATTTTCTTTTCATATTCGTTATTCTAGGAAATTTCTATTTCTTTTTTTTCCCGGATTTATAGCTTAATTATGAGTTAGTATTTGATTTTTCTCACAATTTTTCAGTGATTTTTGAGTCTCGAATTATTATTTCAAAAAAAATGTTATGGAAACCTTGGCTGCATGAAATGCTTCTTCTATCAGTTATTACGTTATTTACATATGGATATTGTAAAGATATTTTCTTTTTCCTTTCATTCGTATTTAAATTCATTTTCTTTATGTTGACAATATTTTTTCAGAGGCAGCTTTACTAACGGTACTACAAGGTTCGAAAAAATATTATAATAATATAGTACATAATATATTCAATAAATTTATATTTCTTCAAAGTACTAGAGATTTATTTAATTTTCTTAGAGTAAGGCTTTTGAATTCAATTTTGGAATCATATATATATATAACCACGATTTTAAAGTTATCTTTCAAAAATATTCCCTCGTAACTCGAAATATTTTTTAAGACACCGATTCAAAATGAGTGTCACATATGTTTAATCAATCAATGTTTTGAGACCTATTTTGCTTAGTTTGGGAATATTCGAAGTCAATTCTGAAGCTTCATAAGCTAAAGAAGAAATTATTAATTTTATATTAAAATTATTCATATATCTTGTCATGACTGCATGACCTAACGTTCTCTTCACTCTTAACCCAACTTTACGCTTCAACTGATGTGAAATTTTTTTTAAAAAAAAGTGTATGAAACAGTTTATTTAACTAAGGAACATACAGCCCCTGTTACTCGGTACAATTATTAACAAAAATGCAGAAACCTTTAATAAAACATCTGCTTTAGATGTTTGAGGGTTCATAATACTAAGTTTTTTAAAGTAATAACATAAAATTATGTGTCGTTGAAAAGAAATTTTCATCAAGATGCTGATGGAATAGGTTTTATAATGGAAATTTTATTACGACAGAAGTTATAAAAATAAAAGTAAAGTAAAACAAATAGCACACACACACAAAAGTGAAATATACAAACACACAACATGACAATATTAATTAATACTGACTTGGTTAACTTTTAGCCGTAATTACGGCTCTACAATGCTTTTCCTTGGAGGGAACTAACTTTTTAAGTTCATAAGGTGTTACAATGTGAAATCAAGATTCAATTGTTACTTCTGTTAATTTATTTTTATTCCTGAGTTGTTTTTCACTCCCAAGTTTCTTTAGTCTACTCCACAGATTTTCGATCGGGTTAAGATCTGGGATATTACCAGGCCATTCCAGGAGGAATTTGATAATTCTGAATCCAATTTTTCCACACAGTAGCCACAATGAGGGAAGATGAATTCAAGAAATATAAATGATTTATTGTCTTGGAAAGTCATGTGTGGAAGACTTCAGTTTAGGCTCAAGTATTTCCTTTATGTACTCGTATTTTTAGGCATTTATATTTCCAATTATCGTACATATTCTGCCTATGCCTTTTCATGTCGTGCAACTTTATATCATGACAATAATTGGTTATTTCAATGTAGGTGTAATACAATCATGATGCATACCTTCGCCAATTATTCGTCTTATGTATTTAAGTCCATCGCTACCAAACAGGGAGATTTTGGTCCCATCACTTCAAATTATACAGTCCCATTGTTCTGTTGTCAAATTAACATCGGTTTTAGGCCAGTTAGCCTTTTTTTAATCTTTGTCTTAGAGATAACAATGGCATTTTATGTGTGGAATTCTAGCATTTAGACCAAATTCCTTAAGTAGGCGTCGAACAGTCCTTGCACTAATCTTTACGTTACATTGCTCTAATTCCTCTTGCATATTATATTCCCAAACGATTTTCTTCTATCATGTAAGCTTAGTCTTTCAAATCTCCTATCATCAATTGATGTTGTGAATCTATTCCTGCCTTTACTAGATGTGTTTTGTAGTGACTGGGTCTTCCAATAATCTCTTCAAAAAAATTTGAAATGCCATCTTTGGTTAAGGGGGTCACTTCACGCAGCCTTTTCCCTATCTCTGTAATGTTAAAAATGACCAATTTTAAGGAACATTTTTAAAACATTGACTGGTTGTAAAGTTACCAATTTTTTTGTGTTCATTTATTGAATAGTTGTTATTATTTTAATGAGAGCTTTTTTTGAAATTTTGATTAGTTTTTTTTTAAAAAATTATTATGTGTTTTTACACGTGAAAAGTTAAAAAACAAAGAAAATTTATGTGCATTTCAACCTCTAAAATTTTTTTGAAAACTTTTTTTGACAAAAGCTCTCATTAAAATATTTCTTTATGTACTAGTAATACATGCACCAAATTTCAAAGCTATAAGATGAGTAGGTTTTTTAAAAATGTTCCTTTTGTGTTGAAATTTACAGTTTTGAGATAATGCAATTTAAAGTACAAACTTACCATTCACTAATAGGTATCAATACCAAAGCTTGAATTGCTTAGGTCATCTGCTAGATCATCTTTTTGTCTACATTTTAATAGTCTGTTTTTAATTCTAGCTTTATTGGTTCTTTGTAAAACTGCCTTTTTTGCTTTCGTTATGTGAACATGATCTGCTTCTTGTAATGCTCGACATGTATAAAATCCAGGTTGAACATTTAATAAACTTAAAACTTTTAATTTTGTAATGAATCCTTGATTAAATAGAGATATTGTTTCATACTTTCCAGTTTTTAAAGTTCATAATTCCATATATATTTATTGGGATTATGTACCAGATGATGATATTTAAATTTTGAATTTTGCCATGTAGGCATCTAGAAAGTAGTTCAGGACTTGAAAAATCTCTGACTATTGCTTAATACAATTTATAATAACATCAGGTAAGTTATGTTTGTGTTTGTATTGTTTTCCTTTAATTATGGACCTATTATATGCACACCACTTGTCGTCACCAGTGGGGCAAAGACTGAAATACTGAGTATATCGCAGCTTGTGCAATGACTCTGAGTGATTGAAGATCCAGAGTGCCCCTTCAACTTCCAGTTCTTCAATATTTCCAAAGTAATTTGCGAAATACTTCTCTCTGTGTGCATTTCCATTCCTCAAATTGCACGAATATCTGGAAAATACTTTGACATCAACAATCTTTCCAGTTTCGACACTAACTGTTGTCACGACACCATTTAGTGAAACAAGCCCTCCTTTTGCCAGGTGCCATCAGTAGCCCCAGGTACATTTGGACTTCCATCATTTTTAAATATTTTGTTAGCAGCTATTGCCATAGAAGATTTTGTGACTTCCTCTATCGCATCATTTAATAAGTGGGATAACTCATAAAAGCGCTTAGTAATGGGAGGTAAATTCATCACTCCGCAAAACCATTTCGCAGCAGCATACCCTTTCCCAATTGATCTCATAGCATATGAAAGTTTCGTATTAACTTCATGCACATTAGTATATCCTTTATTAGTTACACTCTGAGTGACTGTAGTATTAAGGACTGGTTGTTCGAAACCACAACTGTCACAACATATAAATAGTTCTGTAGCCAAACCTTGGATTTGACGACCAAGATTAATATGGATACCATGTTTTTTACATTTTATGCATAACATACATAATTTTAAGCAATAAGAAAACAGAGAAATGTCAATTATTTCCTTAAATTTATCAGAAGAATTTAAAAAAAGCTTCATATTCACCAGCATACTTACTTAACGTTGATACTTACCATACCAGCATACTTACCATATTTATAAACATTTTATTTATATGAAGCTTATATATCTTCAAAAGAACTTTTATTTAATAAAAAAACATCTCTCTCAAATTTCTATTTCTTAAATGTTTGAGCATTAAACCGAGACATAATGAAAAATATAAATGAAAAAAGTTTTCGAAAAGAACAATTTGTCTACATTATGCGAGTCTAAAATAGCACGTTGCATTCGATAACAAACGTTGAAATGTAAACAAACTGCTATTACTATTCACTTCAATTCTTTCCTCAACAAGTTGCTGATCGACGAAAATTGTTTTCATGAATTTAAAATAATTTGATAAGGCTGGAAAGAAGCATGTATAATATGTTTTGGTTTAAAAGTGGGCGTGTCAATCAGCTGTTTTGGGTCTTGACACATGTAAACAACTTTTTAAAAAAATATTTAAAATACTTCTAATTTACTTAGAACAAAAATTTAAATTGCATTTGACGCAGAAAGATTTGTAGTTTCTTTTTCAAAAAAAATTGAAAAATCGATTTTTTGACCGATTTGAGTGAAGTGACCCCCTTGTTTCCACCGATTTATTTTCTAATTTCTTAATAACTGTAGACTTGATTACATAATACATTCATTATTTTACGTCACTTTCTGGGTGACCAGACTTTGAGCCATTTCTATAATTTTATTACGTTTTTTAAGCTCACTAAATGAAGGAATAAAAAACAATAAATTTATTAGCAATCAATTAACACACTGGCAAATGTCCTCCTTTGGACTCCAATAAATGATATCAAGAATTGAATCCAACAATAACCTGATGGCCTCATTGTCAAAACAAGATTATACCTGATTAGATCTTTAAACATTTGAACTCATTGGCTGCATCAAATAAAGAAAAACTACTTTACATCAAACTAAGCAAATTGTGCTGCTTTTCCCTCGTTATTTGGCTGCATTTTTGATAGAATGCAGATAATTAAATATACTTTATTGCATTGCATTTTTAATTAAATTATCTTTCCAATGATGCATAATTTTTATAGCATATCTCAAAAACTATTATGTGTAAAAGTCCTCAAACACCAAAAATAGATATTTTCCAAGAAGTTTCCGTAGGCTGAGTAGTCTAATGGTTAAGGCAGCAGACTCATTGCCAACGGTTTCTATCAAGTCGTCTCGAGTCTTAATACCAATGATGTGGTGTGGAAGATAGGAGAGCCATTGGTGTTGCGTGGAAGATAGGAGAGGGAGTGCCAGCTCGGATGTTGTCCGCGTCACTTGACCGAGGTTCCAAATTGCGAGGTCCGTAACCAATAGTCCTCGCGTTGCTTCTAGTGCGACGTTAATGAAACCAATCATTCAAGAGGTTTCCACAATTTTGATCACTACTGTATCTTTGTTAAAGCTGATCTCGAACATAGGTCACTGTTTTGTCGCCAACTAGAGCGTGTTGAAGTAAGAATATAGAATAGATGATTTTATTATAAAAGGAGGGTAAAGTTCATTTAATATTCTGAGCAACTTATATATGCTCCAAAAACACGTTATCCCCAAAAGTAGTTTTTTTTTTTTTTTTCTTTTTTTTTCAATATTAAATATACTTTTAAACACCGAGTTCGTTAACTGTGTAACATTTTTCGTTCATCCTTCTCTTTAAATGGCAGATGTAAGATGAAATTCAAGTGTTGTTGAAGTTTTGTCCAAACACATCTAATAAAATTATTTTCAAGTGAAACGCGGACACATAAAGATTCCGTGAAATACTTTCTTGTACTTCACTCGACTTTACAGGACTCATAAATATACCATGAGTGTATAAAAAAAAGTATTCGTATAAATGCGCTATTGTGAAAGAAGCTATTGTTTTAGCATGTTTTATTTGAATAAATTTAATTCGGAAGGTAACATCAAATAACACACTATTTTACAAATATAAACATGTGGAGAAAAGTTAAATAAATAATGAATTGTTTTTCAAAAGTAGAGAGTGGCCACAGTAGTATAGTGGTCATGATCGAGAACTCGCGGCTGTCATTGCTTTCGTCGAGTCCTAGGTTCGAGCCCTGATGCCACAAAACATCCACCACATATCGGGACTGATGTACGTTAAATCTAGTCAAGATCCTTAGTCCGATTATTGGTGTGATGTGGAAGTTAGGAGAGGAGAGTACCAGCTCAGGTGTCGCACTTGTCACTTGACCGAGGTTCAAAATTAAGAGGTATGACGCCAATAACCCTCGTGTGGCTTCTCAGAGAGACATTCATCAGAAATTGCAGCAAATATAAAGAAAACTGGAGGAATGATTTTTTTGGAACTTGGATCGTTAAGTTTTCTTACGCTTCACTTTGTATCATATATTCTTGGGATTTTACAATTGTGCTCCTATTTTCGTTCAAAATAGAATAATCTTTAGTTCTGACTGCTTACTTTTTCCAATTGTAGTTATTTTTCAACTGCACTAACCTCAACTTTTCATATACCATTTTTTAAGCTTTTAAGATTAAATGGATGTAGCATTCAACTACTTCTCATCTTTATTTTTTTATTTCCATAACTATCGAGATAATTGATATGCAACAAATTCCGGAGCCTCTTCAAAATATTTACAGTTTCCGATTTTATTTTTAATTAAAATACAGTTAAGCTCTCCGTTCAGGTACCTTCGATAAAAGTTCAACTAAATCTTCCTTTCTCGAATTCTTAAATATTTCCAATTCAAACTTCTTCTTCCGTTTCCAGCATTTGTAATCCAGGTAACTGAGGCACAGTTTCAGTCCAAAACATGCTATTGTTATGTTCACAAATACATTCACATTTTTTCTCAAAAATCTAAAAGTCCACAAATTCAAGTGCTCTATTTTTCTCGAAATTATTATTTTTAAAAAAATCCGTGTAATAACCTAGCAGAATCAGCTCAACAATTTCACTTCAACTGAAATTTAAATGTCTATCCCAGCCGAGCCCCCACTATGTAAACGCCGATGTCTAGGGTTATTTTAAAATGATGATGAGTTTGTGTTTTTAACATTCTTTTGTTTAACTGAATAATAAAGGACAATTACAAATTTCATACACAGATGTGGGGACAATAACGGGATACCAAACGAGTAACGATTTCTGACAAATGACAAATACAAATGTAACTACAAATACTACTATATGGTTGTGCTCAACAACACATATAATTCCAGTGAGATACCAAATCTCTTATCTTATGATGCAGCGCCCTTGCACTTAAGACCCAGCCACGTCTCTCTGTCTAAGACTTTAATAGTCTGCTACTTGTAGCTTCCCAGCCACTTCTCTCTCTCTCTCTCTCAGACTCCTGCAGTTCTTACCCGATGGCTTCCAAGTTATCTCCTCGTTCTTCTTCTCCTACACTGTCTCCTCTCGAACAGCGCTGTCTAGTGAGTGTGTCGTAGTTGGCCACATCTCCCTACACACACACACATACACACATACACACACATACACACACATACACACACACGCATACACACACACATATATATATATATGAAAGATATTAAAAATTTGTTCAACATTAATGAAACCTTTCGAATTCATGGCCGCAATGGAAAGTCCTTTTTTCATAATAAGATTATTTATTGATTCTAACAGAGAGAGCGTTACGTTCTGATGAACTTAGCCCGGCTTCAGCCACCAAGGCTGAAGTGAGAGACCATATGAAGATTACAAATGTGTAATACAGATAATGCGTTAGAGTAAGAGAGAGAATTTTCTTTCGCTCTGATTTCTATATCAGGGATATTCCATAATAAACGTCATAAAACACGTGGCACAAGATTAGGGATTCTGGGGAATTTCAACTATTGACAGATAGTCTAATAGAGATTATTCTGACAGATTCATGACCATGGGAAAATGAATAAAACAAATTTTACGAGCGCGGGATCTAATAAATAAATGGATAATTTGGAATTGGATCAGGAAATAAAATGAACTATTTTCTTTTGAATTGGTGGGGGGGGGAATAGAATAGAAAATTAAATTATTATTTAGATAAATTATTAAATTAAAGTTAAATCATTATATATATATATATGGGGGGATGGCCTATATTAATTAATAAAAATCAAACTTTGAATTAGCACACAGACATTTAATATTGACGTTTCACATTAACATAAAGTTTCACATAGTTGACGAGACATTTCACAATAACATTTAAAAACATTAAAACAATACTCTTCAGCGTCTTAAATAATAAATCGTCTAGAGTCATCAACAAGGGCGTCTTCCTCGTTCCGATGACTGCCGTCGACTCTCCTTCAAGAGTGGACTTCCTTCAGTAGCAGAGGCAGCGCCCTCTATGATCGGGTGTTTCTACTACAAACCCACACTCGGCCCTCCTGGAAGAAGATGACCTCAGCTTCTTGATTCTAACAAAAGATCGTCTCAACCTAAAAAATACAACTGAAAAGAGAAAATTCAAAAGCAGTAACAAGTTGATAATTCGAACAGCATTTATCAATCTTGGAACATCATCGTCTTTGGAAAACACTATCGTCTATAAGTATCATCGTCTTGTTTTGTCACTTCGTCTTTCATTTCTCTCTCTCTCTCTCTTTTTTTCAACGTCTTCAAGAAACATAGATAAATCCAGTCGTGTTTGGGGTAAAATAGTCATAATTGGGAAAAAGTCATAATTGGTAGATTCATAGTCACATAAATGTGTAATTGGATTGTTTATGTCACACACCATCTTCTTATGAATTCTGCACTAGTTGTAATCCGATGATGTTTAATATTTTTTGTAGAACTTTCTAATGGTCCTAGATGATCTGTACGATACTTATGTAAAGATATATCATCTTTATGAATTGGATGAAGTTTTCTTTTCTCTTTCCTTCCTTCTTCTTTCTTTCCTTTTTTACGGTTTACTTGAACGCATTGCACACAATTAGCTATTGGTCTCTCAATCTTTTGTTTTTTGGCATCTTTTCGTAGATTGTTATGCTGTTTTTCAAAATTAGCTTGAAATTTGGCTTCAATAATTTCTTTTGATTTTTCAGTAAACTTCGTATTCATTGAAGAACAAGGTTCTATAATTCCCTGTTTTAACTCTTTAGTTATTTGAGCATCAACAATCTTATTTTCAGAAAAAGCTAAACGTCGCGGTCGTTGATATATTGGTTCGTTATTTTTAGTTAAAATATTTAATTTTATGTTAGTTGATTTAATCTTCTTCGGTTGGTAATTTAATATAGATTAACGCACTTCATCTTTATTAGATTTTGAAATATTATAGCCTATATTTTCTTCAATTTCATCACAATTAACATTAACTGGCAAAACCGTTGAAATATCGCTTTCTTCACACAGAGACTTATTTTTTATTGAAAATCCATTTTCATTTATTAGAACTTCACCTTGCAAAATTACATCAAGTCCTATAATAGCATTATGTGGTATAGCACCATTCTCCACGACACATATATCAGTAGAACACTTAAAGTTATCTATTCCTATCTCTCCCGTAAATATACCTATGGGCTTTATTTTACAATCTCCTAATCCCGATAAAATTGAATTACACTGATTCAGATCACAAATATTTAACTTTTCAAATATATTCTTAGAAATTAACGTAGCTTGACTTCCGGTATCTATCAATGAGTTAATATTTAAATTACTGAAACGAACCATTTTAAACAGATTTGTTTGTTTCACAATATTGAGAGATTCTACGTTATCATTGGGTTTGGTTTCCATATTTAATTTCGAACATTCAGACGCCTTATGCCCAAAGTTTTGACATCTGAAACATTTTAAACCTTTATTCTTATGTGAACAAAATTTAGATAAATGTCCTTTACCACCACAATTAAAACAGAATTTAGTATTCTGATCATAATTAATTGATCGTTTATGATTCACAAAATTATCTGGTTTTTGTTTTACTTTGCTAAAATTATATTTACTTTTTTCTCTCATAAAATCATTTTTTATAACCTCGTAAATCTTCAGTTTTTCGCGAAATTCACGCAAATCTTTGCAACCATACAAAACTAATTTATTTTCATTTCTATCGTTGATTCCTCGAATAATATAATGCATTAATGCCGTATCTTCAATTCTCCCTCGATTACCCAACTCTTTCATAATAAAATAATATTCTTGTATAGATTCAGATTCTTTCATTTTACGCCTACTCAATATTTCATGCAATTGGGCTGAATTAGTAGTGACCTCGAATTCATCTATCAACACACGTTTCAATTCCTGGTATGACGTAATATTCAATTCGCTTTTGTTAAATAATAAGGCATTACCACCAAGCGATCGTTTAGCGAAAATAAACTTTTGTAGGTCAGATAATTTAAAAATATTCGCAGCGCTCTCAAACTGCTCGAACCTAACTGAAATGTTTTCATGCAATTCACCATTAAAAGAGGAAGTAACACTTTCAATGTCTGAAAAGCTTACAGATATGTTTTGATTTCGAGTGGTGCCATAGTCATAACAAAGCTCTTCAGAATGAATTGCTGACTCATTAATGTTCTGGCTCTGCACTGATGGATTTTGTTTTGTTTCTACTCCCGTTTCGCTTTCTGATTGATTCAAATTTTGAATATATTGATAAAGCGAGTTAACATCATTTAACAAAACTAATATTTTCTTGATTATTTCGGTTTTTGTTCCTTGGAATGCAATATTCAGAATATCACAAATGTTAATCAATTCATGTAATGAAAAAGTATCATTAATAGTTTTTAATTTAGACTTAAAATTAGAGTCATTTACTGTGAATTCGAAACCAGTAAAATTTCTTATTCTTTCCGTATTTTTAGCATTGCCATCTGTATCAAAAATAAACTTATGCAAAGTCTTAATTTCTTCTTTCTTGAGATTCTTCAGTGCATCGCCTACTACATTAATATCGTCAATCTTCATATCTAAATTAGCAAATAAGAATAAATCTGACTCACCTCAAAGTCTTGAATTTATCCTTGGTCAGCACACAGTTATCCACACTTTTTTTTTTATTTCAGTTCAATGTTCACAATTTAATCATGAGTCCTACACTCTCACGATTTTTATATCCTAATCGAGTCCTAATGTGCTTACATTCAATAATGCGCCTCTATCCCTATTTCTGTTCCTTATCAGTTTACATCTAATTATGCTCCTCAATCCTTATCATGTGCTCATATCCTTATCAGTTTGCATCTAATTATGCGCCTCAATCCCTATTTCTATTCCTTATCCCACTTCTGATTTTTGTGGGATGGCCTATATTAATTAATAAAAATCAAACTTTAAATTAGCACACACACATTTAATAATGACGTTTCACATTAACATAAAGTTTCATATTCTTGACGAGACATTTCACAATAACATTTAAAAACATTAAAACAATACTCTTCAGCGTCTTATATCATAAATCGTCTAGAGTCATCAACAAGGGCGTCTTCCTCGTTCCGATAACTGCCGTCGACTCTCCTTCAAGAGTGGACTCCCTTCAGTAGCAGAGGCCGCGCCCTCTATGATCGGGTGTTTCTACTACAAACCCATATATATATATATATATATATATATATATATATATATATATTTTTG
>BMAW01002142.1:14995-40738 GCA_019974015.1 Nephila pilipes | reverse complement strand
GTATGTATGTATGTATGTATGTATGTATGTATGTATAAAGTCAGTATCTACATATTGTACAGGATTTGACTAACTACTGAATCATAAAATATATCAGAGAAAATAATATACATCATAAACATGAATGTTGTGCAATTAGTTACATGAATAAATTAATTAAAAATATTTATTTTTAGTTACACTTTTTAATATAAACAAAAAACTTCTTCCAATTAAACATATTAAAATCATTAAAGAAAGCTTTTGAACATAATAAGAAATGCATCAATTTATTTTAATTATAATAACATTAAAGATATACAAAATAATGGGAAAGAAATTGCAAAGATTATAAGGAATTGATTAAAAAAGAACACACAAACATGTAATTCCTTCTGATTTAAAAATTGTTACAGACAATTTTTTAAGAGAAATTGTGAATAAAAATGCAGATTTTAAGCTTATTTTCTCATATAATTACCAATATATTAAAAACTCTTAATTATTATACTGATAACTTTATTACCTAATTCACTATAAAATACGGCTTACCTTTAGAAGTTTTCAAAGAGTAAATTATTAATGAAGAAATTTATAGCATTAATTTAAAAACATTTTAAAGCACGAGTAATATTAAAATAAAGAAGCTTATTGTGGAACTCCTCAAAAGATTTTATAGTAAAATGTGTGGATAAATTTCTAAGTAATAATGCAATAAAATGTATAGATATTACTAATATAAAATTATTAATAAATTTGGTGAAAAAATATTATTGAAAATAAAAATTAAGTTTAAGCAATAGAATTACGACACTGTATAATAAGTAGACTTTCAAATTAATAATATTAAATATCGACTTATATTTTTAACTCTCCTATATTTCACAAAAAATCAATTAAATTTGAAATTGTTATAATAATGTATTTAATACATATATTATAAAAGTTGGTAAATTATTCTAAACTATATTATTAGAAAATACAAACAATTTTTGTAACACTGCAAATGTTAAAAACCGTTCAGATATTATTAATCATAACAAAGAGAAATTTACTTTTATATATATATATGTTTTTGAAAATCTTTTTTAAATCAATAGATATATATAGATAATCTTGGTTTTTTTTATATAGTTTTACGCAAAACTAGTGGTATTATGCGCTGTCAAACATTTCCAAAAGCTTTTCACAATTTTGACCACAAGTATGCAGATGATCTAGTAAGGCTGTTTCTTATTATTTTTAAGAAATATAACAATAATCTCTTGTTTCTTACGAAAAATTTAATTCCTTATTTAATTAAATACGTAAAGAAAATTATATTAAGTTTGATGATAAAAAACACAAGCAAATTAAAGTCATATCACAACGAAGATCATCAATAATAGTTAAATTAATATATCTGTACATTTTTATGAACAGAACTATTTAGATGAAAATGATTTAATATTTTTTTAGATTTATTGGTGACTTTTTACCTTTAATTGTAATAATAATATTGATTATAAACGTAACTTAAATTTTTCTCTTTCCAGTTTAAATTTGATTTAAACTGATAAATATAAAATGGAAACAGATTATTTGGACATTAAATTAGTAATTATTGATCATAAAATTTACAGTATTATTTTTGACAAAAGAATAATTTCAATTTTCACATTAATAGGGAGCCCATTCTTTTCTAAAAAAATACACTTATTTATTTTTAGAAATACCATTTTTAATTACATACTACTTTAATAAAAATTGAGTTTTTAAATATATATACATTTTGACAATTTATAAAACATGTAATTGTTTCTAAATTATTGCTAATTACCAAATCATTTGAGAACTTATTTAAAATTTGAAAAATAAATATTGGAATAAAATAATTTTTGGCAATTTGAAAATATTCTCAAAAAGATTCTTCATTTTACGCGCAGTAGAAAGGAATTAACTTTTATGTTTTGTACTAATATATTTTAAAATTGAAACATAATCAGTAGATGGCAATACGAGTATGCTGTTTGTAAATTTTTGTTTAAATAACAAGAAAATAATGGGTTTTTATAAATTTTTAATTGAATTAAATATTTTTTCAAAACGTTTTAGTATTTTTAGAATTTGTCGCCTTATAATAGAATTTTTCACAATATTACGGTTAAAATGGGCATAAATTTATTTGAACCATATATTAGTTTGTCTTTATATGTTTTTGTCCTGTTTTTCAAACCTTTTGGCATTAATAACGCCAATTTTAATTGTTATTGGATCAGAGATTTTTTTTTAAATGTTTTGTAAGTTTATTTAGAATTGTTATCATTTGAATAATTATATTTTTATATACTTTTCCATATTTTTGAGTCTAAAAAAATTTTGCTTTTTTTTTTTGTAATATATTCCTAATTTTGGTTTTCACCAAAATATACTTAAAGTTATTTTCAGGGTGGGAAGTGGTGAATCAAAAAAATATTCATTATTATTTAGTTTCAGTTCAAAGTCTGAAATAATTTAAATTGCTTCATATCTTTTCTTTGATATTTTGTACTCTTAAAGATTTCAGATTTTCAAAACATTTTAATACTTTAGATTTCCTCATTTTTGTTAATTTGATGTTCACAATTGGATTGTAATTCTTAATATAAATGTATTTATTTTTTAAGTTTATTAATTCTAACTGATTTTATTTCTGACAATAATTATAATGTTAATTTAGATATAAAATTGTTTATAAACTTTTTTTGTACTTTTCATAATTTATATTATTTACATATACACGTGTGTGTTTTTTTATAGATATAATTTAATATATATATATATTGTTATTATTATTATTTAATATGTTTATTATAAATCAGGCCCACATTTGATTATAGTTTTTGCCTATTTTTAGTGATCATATTAAAAAATGTGTTTTTAATTTATTTTTAAGAAAATATTATTTTATTTTAACGTTTGACACTATAGGGAGATACATTTTCGTAGTACAATAGTCTATGAAATACGTCTGCAATAGTACATAGTCTCCTTTTTTTTCTTTAACTCTAGAAAGACGGGAGAGGTCATTTTGACCGCAAATGAATTTTAAACGATCATTTTAACCGTGTAATTCTTTTATTTCTTTTTTGTTCATTGACTTTCCCCAACTATTCATAACGATAAGGTAGAAAAAAAATTACTTGTTTTTTCTCATTGATATCGATGTATAAGTGTATATACCTACAAAGGCTGACAGCGGTCATTTTGACAGCTGAACAAAAACAGCATTTTATGTTGCATTTTTTTATTGTGTATTTTATGATATGCGAACTGTTTGTTCTTCACTTCTCAGGAATGTGATAAAAAGAGACAAAAAGGAAAGGGCAGGGGAGTGGAAGACACCTACTGGTCACGAGTAATTCGTATCGCGGGTATTTGAATATGATTTGATGAAAGGGGTGTACAACGTGGTGAGAGTTGAAGAACACCTGCAGGTCACAAGAAATTATTTCTGCAATTGAATGTTATCTATTTTTTCTTTATTCGTATTACAAATTTATTTCTTTTGATGCTCTTGTCTTATTCAGGCATATATTTTCTTTCTTAATGTAGCGAAGAACCATCGGTAAAATAAATCTGTCAGGGAAAAAAAAATTTCAACTGTTACAAAATATACCTGAAACCGATTCTAGTTCAGATGAAAAATCGGATTTATCTGATGAAGAATATATTCCTAGAAGATGAAAGTGCATCAGCTTCAGCCAATGAATGCTCACTTATTACACAATCTGGACAAAACTATTACTCCTCTGAATCTGAAATTGAAGTTTCGTTTATAAATATCGATTATCAACAAACAAGTACTTTACGAGGAAGAAATCAATGAACTAGTAATAAAGGGTCAAAAGAGCAACAGATTTGTGGAAAAGAAGTGAAAAACCAGCATCTCTCCGTCAAAATGACCATTCCAAAATGTTTATATTTTTAATATTTTTGAATGTTTTTCAGTAAAAATTTATTTATTTACTATCAATCAATCAATCAGTTAATCTAGAGTTTTGGTGGTTTTTAGAATCGGGATTTTTTCCCCCGCTTCATATTGGTTTTGTGTTGGTATCAACAAATATGTCGTAGGTAAATGTTTAACTTTATGTGGATTTAAAAAGTGCTTTTTATTAATGTGTATTAATGGATATAGATTATATTTATGTGTAATTTTTTTTTTTTACTTTGGTTGTAATGTTTTATTTTCCTTGTTTCATTTTACTTTTGCTGAATTTTTGTTTGATTTCTTTTTTTTTTAATTATTCTTCGTCTAGAGCTTTAATTATAATATAATTACTCAAGATGTGTTAATTGGATCCATACAACTAGTTCAATCAGACATTTTCCACTCCAAAGTGTGGAACAATACTAAATGATATTATCTTCATTTTAGTTTTCTGTAATCCTTTTCTCTTGACTTTTGGCTCTGATTTTTAAGGTTGTTTGGTTTTTAAATTGATTGTAATTTTTAATTAACGACTTATATCGGTATTGAATTAATATTTTATGTATAATAGTATCTAAGAAATTTTAGCTTAATTTCATTAGAATATTTATTTATTTTTAACTTAGGAAAATACTTTTATTAATTTGATAACCTACTAGTTTTTCATTTTATTCTGTAGCATTTTAGTTCTAAATAAATGTATAAGGTTTGTCAGGAATTATAATTTGTATTTTCATTTAATTCCATTCACACACACACACACACACACACATATATATATATATATATATATATATGCAAGATATATATATATCTTTTGCATTAGAAACATTTTTTGTATTTCAATCGTGGAAGTCATGGCACAAAAAGGAAACTTTAAATAAGGAAACTTTAATCAATAAATTGCGAATTTATTTATGTTTACACGAGGGGGGGGAGACACATGGTGAATAGTGAAGGACAACACAAGTCCCCTTATTCTGGTAATAAGCTGAATTTCTTTCCCTGTTTGCTTCTCTAGTAAAGTTAAATTAAGGATTGTACAGATCACATTGTAATAGATGTAAGGAAATTTAGGTATTTTATAAAGAGTATAAGAGACAATAGGGAATATCCCTATTAGTTCAGAGCGTGGGAAATGCTGATCTTAGCATATTTGAAATACCCGTGGTTACTCAGATTTAAAAATTATATATATATATATACTGCTGTTTGTAGAAAATGCAACACCATAAAAGAATCATCAGAATCAAATGAAATTTAATGCAGAAACGACTTGTACTGATACAAATAAATGATGAAATTTTCAAAACAAAAGAAACAAATTAAGCGTCCGAAATCAGTATTTGGTGCAGCCACCATGCGCTGCAATAAGTGCTGCTATACGACGTGGCATGGAGTCAAACAGATGTTGAATATCTGCTTGAGGAAGAGAATTCCATATCGCTTGTATGCGCAACCAAAGTTCGTCTTTGGAAACTGCAGGACGCGGATCACGAGCGAGACGCCGACCAACCATATCCCACACGTGCTCAATAGGCGACATATCCGGTGAATAAGCAGGCCAAGGAAGAAGTTGCATGCGTTGTGCTGAACAGAAGTCTCGAACAGTCCGCGCAACATGTGGGCGTGCATTATCCTGCTGAAAGATAGCTCCAGGGATGCCTTGAAGGAAAGGAACGACTTCGGGCTGTAGCACTTCACGGACGTACCTGTTGCTATTGAGATTACCCTCAATTCGTATCAAATTGGATCGTCCATGATACGAAATCGCACCCCAGACCATAACTCCGGGTGTTCGACCACTATGTCGTTCAATAATACACTCAGGAAGGCAGCGTTGACCGGCATAACGTCTAACACGAACACGGCCATCATGGGTCCACAAATTGAAGCGTGATTCATCTGAAAAGACAACTTGGTGCCAATCAGCTCGCCTGTCTCTGTGCTCAAGAGCCCACTGCCGACGCAGCCGTCGATGATTCGCCGTGAGGGGAATCCTGTATAAAGGCACCCTTGCACGCAATCCACGGCGCAGCAGACGACGACGAATTGACGAAGCCGACAATTGTACACCTGTAGCAGTAGACCAACGTGCTGCCAGCTGCCTGGAGGAAGCTGTGCGATCATTCACCGCCATGCGGAGCAGGTGTCGATCATCGCGCTCTGACGTCACCTTCTGTCGTCCAGTGCCTGTTTTTCGAGTTGTTCGGTGCTCGTCGGTCCACTGCTTCCAAACTCGCATCACTGTGGAACTGTTCCGCTGCATACGAGCTGCTATTGCGCGATAGGAAAATCCTCCTTCTCGAAGGCCGATTATCCTCCCTCGTTCAAACTCCGTAAGTTGCTTGAATTTCTTATTCTTCCGTCGTGGAGGCATACTCAGGTCTCACTAAACGTTTGCCACTAACAAATAATCATAGACTTTTTTCAACGTCCCGCTACAGCACTTTATTTATACGCTTTCAGCATCAATTCAGAGGGCGCTGCGCGCGCTGCGCACGCGCGATGGCTCTGAAACTTTATTAATTTGCATAATATCCTATAATTGACATTTGCTGCGAATTTCATTTGATTCTGATGATTCCTTCATGGTGTTGCATTTTCTACAAACAGCAGTTTATATATATATATATAGTTAGTTAGTTTTTATATGATGGAAAAGTTAGTTACAATATTAAATAATTTTGAAGCATTTTGGGTTAGGAAGAATTTTATAGATGAATTTTAAAACTATTTAAAAAAGTCAACTATAAATGCTCGAAAGCAGTGGCGTATCCAGAAATTAATTTCAGAGGGTCACTGCCATGAAAGAAGCAGTTTTATAGTTTAGAATTACAGCTCGGTAAAATGTAAATAAAACGCTATATGTCTTATTTCTCCTATTTAAAGCTGTTCAAGTATCGATATAATTTTATCAAGTAATAAAAATTACAAAAGTGGAGATAATTTAATGAAATTAATTAAGATACACCATGAGAATAAAATTTTCATTTTTGGGGGAGCATTTCCTATAGGGATGCCTCCTCCTCCCTCTCTTCGTCTACAAGAACTGATCCAAAGGCACTCTCTCAGAGATAGAAAAAAAAATTTCATTCTTTTCAAGGTCGTCACTTGATCGAGGTTCAGAATTAAGAGATCCGTCGCCAATAGCCCTGTGTTGTTTGTTGTGCGACGTTAATAAAACCAACCAACAAATATTTCACAGGAATTGGCTTAGTTTAAATCCTTTTTTCTGATCATGATGAAAAAAAAGTATGCATGAGGAAAAAAAAATTATTATGTTTAAAATTCAAAACAACTATAATAGTACAATAAAATAATTATTCTGAAATATTAAAATTTCGAGAGAAAAAAGTTGGGGGATGCACCCTTAGCGCCTTCCCCCAATTTACGCTACTGTTCTAAAGTGTTTTATGTCATTTGATGAACTTTCTTCAAACATTTATATAGATTCACACCGGGGATCCCAATAGAGATGAATTACAAGCAGTTACTCGTAATTCTATAAGGTTTTTACTGGAACATTATGTACGTAACTATATCTTTGACATCTGTCATCCATGAAAGAGAAAACTTAAGTACAGCATAATAATCCGCCTCTGGCACACAAGATATTAATTGAAACGTTTAAAAGGAATTGGAGTGTTGTAGCAAAAAAACATAAAGGAGATATATATTAAAATAATGCATGGTACTTCAAAATCAACAAATGCAAAAACTGAAAATGTTTTTCTACGGTGGGACTATTTTGTACATTATTTTGATCACAATTACCAGACCAATTGGTTAATGAGTTATATTTCTTTCATGCTTATTTTCTATTTTTCTTTTTGACAAATAGAATACATATTTATCGCATATTTATAATTGGGCTTTTATTGTGAAAAAATTTTCCCAATGAAGTAAGTGTAACTTAAGATTTGTTATAATTTTATTCGTATTATTTATGTTCAAAACACAACATATATTTTCATATACTTTTATCACAACATACAAGAATCAAATCAAATATTTTTTTTGAAAATGTTATTTAATATTTGCATTATAAAGATTTCACCGAAATTTACCGGTATGCCGGTTTCGTTGAAAGTTTTACCTTCAATAGAAGAAGTCGGTAAATTTGCGATCACTAGTTCTCACGATCTAGTTCTTACAAATTGTACATTAATTCCGTTTTCGCTGTGTCGATATTCAACAATTCGAAGAAAATTGCGTTTTCGAACCAATTACAAACTTTTCATGAGACGAAGTCCTCAGAGAAGTTTCCTTCCCTTCCCTCGTGTCGCTGAGGTGCTGACGAGATTGGCTGTTCCATCCGATATCCTTTGTGCGGCTCTAGAGAGCCAGCGACTTGCCATGCAGATGTGTTTTGTCAGAACCTCTCGATGCCCAACAAAGCGGAAGAGACCGTCAAATTCGATCGGCACATCCTCCCTTTTGACAGGCGCCGCTCATCTCATTTCTATTCTATACCGTAGCGCATCCATTTCGATTGATTGGGCGTGGGGAGTGGATGGGATCAAAAGCATGCGAACACTTTTAGTTTGATACAAGGTATAAATGTACAGAAAACTCAATAGTTAAAGATTGTTAGAAATTATGCATTATGTGGTAAGTTCATAACTTTTCTCGTTATAAAGAACCCTTGAAAGAAATGTGAATTGGTAAGTCTTTGGAGATATATATGGTGAAAGGACTACTGATTCTGTTTTGATTTGAAAATTTTAAAAAATGATTAATTGAATATAACTTTGGAGAGGGGTTTTAAAACTTCTTACTAAATAGTGCGCTTCGATGCTGTCAACTAAGAAAAACTGAATTTATTGCAACACGATTATATAAATTTTTTAAAATGCCAAGGCCTAGTATACGTAGTAAATATTTTTCTAAGCACAACGATTTAAAATCATTTGATGACTATTATTTTCCAAATCAATTTAATATTCAGTCATTTTTAGGAAGCGGCAAATAAGAAGTTTGTGTTGTGTGACAATAAAATTCTATTTATGCTATCCATTTTTAAAAAATTGTATTAAAAATCAAAACGTACTATTTAAAACTCTATCTGACTACACGATATATTCCCACAAAATACGTTCAACTAGTAGATGCTTAATATAATAATCACACAATGGAATGTTCTCGCTTATGTGGCCAAACTTTGACGTTGTTAAAATGACCAGTTACTGAAACTCTTAATTTTAATTAATTTTTTTCCTTAGGTCTTACTACATTCTTTTTGTTAATTATTTGAATAAGATTTATAGCAACTGGAACTTTTAATCCTATTCAGGATTCAAAAGTATAATTTATTAACCCTTAAAATGCTTCATTCATAATTTTCAGTATTAAATATAAAATCATCCTTTACAAATTATTGTAACAGTTTAATCAAACTCGTTACTTAATTTATTAAATAAAAGTACTGAATTGAAATTAGCTACGGGTTAGAAAAAAAATGTCAGCCATCAAATTTTCTTTGATATTTTTTATTAAATGCATACAATCATTTGAATTTCTTTCATATTTAGTATGCTTTGGAATATTTGCTGTGGTCTACTTTTATTCTGTTAAGTTATCATAGGTGCCTCCATTAATCTTTTGTCGAGTGTACTTCAGCAAAAAAAAAAAAAAATTCCCTCTCACTTTCAATTTTTTCGATCTATTAGTTTTGCGTAATAAATAATTGATTGATTTTATAAATAATACTGAAGTATGTTCCGCAATTACTTTAAAACATCATACTATCAGAGCTTTTGACATGAAGAACGTTTTGGCAGAAAACCAACTAAGAATAATGTATTTGCTCCACAGCAGGAAATATGATAACCGCGGTCCATTTTCTAATTAGAAAACTCATTTGGTGTTTAGTTATGTAGTTAAAGCTTCTGATTGTAGGATTTCTTCATTTTTCATTTATTTCAGTGTTCTAAAAATACCCGACTTTTATTTGTAAAAAAAAACAATCATATCCAGAGATATAATAATCTTACGCTCATCTCTGTCGCACTAATCATATATAAGAACTCTTATAGATGATGGGATATTTTAAATGGTATTAGTTTTAATAAATTAAAAAAAATGATACTTAAAACACTTCATTGAGGTACCCTTTCACCTTGAATAAAATCATTCGATAAAGAAGAATCAATTTTAACTTTACAATATCTGTTCTTTAAAAAATTTTGTAAAAATTGGCAGGTTATCCCTTAAGTCAAAATCCTTTAAATCTCTGAAAACTCCATACTTCAAGTCGATCATAGGCCTTCTCAATGTCAAACAAAAATCAATGCAAGGTGCTTAATCTTACTAAGATAAATCTTTTCTGCGTCTCTGAAGCGACTTAGGTTATCCGCAGTAGATCTGTTTCATCGAAAACTGCTTTGAAAGGGAGAAAAATAGCATTTTGCTCTAAAACATACATAAGCCTGGTGTTCCCCATTTTTTCTGGAACTTTACACAGGCAACTCGTGAGGGTTGTGGGTCGTTAATTTGTTTGATCTCTCTGAACTTTCCCCGATTTTAAAATCGGAATAATGAGTGCATGTTTCCATGAATGAAGAAAGATATTTTTTTTTCTTTTTTTCAAATTATATTGTTTAATTTTAAAAAATTGATTAATGATTTACAAAGTAAATGTTTTATGCGCCATTTATATGTCATATTATCTAATCATTGAGATGATTTATGTGTATGAGAAAGAATATTTTCTAGTTCATGAAAAAGTAAAATAATTATTGTACGACAAATTATGTCCAGTGATAGAATTCATTTTTATCATTTCAGTTACAGTTTTTATTTATATTTGTTTTTAGAAATTGCCAGATTAATTATCAGAACTGGACATAAGAGAAAGAAATAAGCCTATTATACTTGCAATGTCCTTCGGAGATGAAATGGTCAGGTTATTGTATTTCAAAATTTGAGTTTATCTGTTTGTAATAACTTCAGACACACGTTTGACTATTGTAGTAGTATTATTCTTGTAGTAGTATTATTAACATTTTTGTCATATTTCTTCTACAAAACTGTTTCTTTGTTTGGTTTTAATTTTAGTATTGCAAAGCTTCACACAAAATGTAATACGATCGAAAACGAAGTGCTCCTCACTGTAAGTCGATAACTGACCGCTCGTAAAGGCGCACTTACAGATCCCTTAAAGCTACGTATCCCTGCTTCATTTTTTACATAGGAAAAGTTATTATCAGATATTTTTGAACACATCCTTTATGTAGAAATAGCGATGGACTAACATATAATTATTAAAATAATTTATTGATTGACTGACAAAAATACATAACAGAAATTATACTTACTGCTAACCATAAATGCAATACATTACAGCTCTTCTCTACCAAAAATATTCTTTGCTTGCCTGTAGAAAATTTCTCAAGCAAGTGTCTAGCTAAGTAACAAAAATGAGGTAATCATTCTATGACGATATTATAAATGAGAGAACAAAAGCTGCGCCGAAGATAAATATTGTTATTACAACCCTTTGGCTGATTAATTGATTAAGGGAACAACCTTACACAAGAAAAATGTTGCTTTTCATGGATCTCATACAACAATTATGGTTATGATAGGGAATATTTACAAAGAAAACCTGTTTCTAGTTGTAGAAGAATGATTTGAGAATATTACACTTTTAATCTTCCCTACTCTGAAGGAGTCTAATCACCCATCATTTATTTCATGATAGCGCTCATATGGGTTTTAATCAAAACATCATACATTTTTAAGTATTTTTCAAACAGATAAATTTGCATAGGTTATAACATTTTTCAATCATGTAGAACTGAAATGACAATAAAGACACTTGAAAGAATATATTCGACAAAGAAAGTAAAGTGTATTTTACATAACTGAGTACAATAATATTAATCGACTCATAATACTATTATATATATATATATATATATATATATATATATATATATATATATAATGTTGGTGTATATTTTGCCATTTGATTGTGCTTAATAAGAGTGGTTTTAATGTAGAAGAAAACAGAAATGTTTTGCAAGAGTTTAGTTATCATCTGATGATGGAAACGATGGCGAGTTGAATGAATCAGATGAACTCCATCACTTAGAGGACATTTCCAGATATTTCCGTTGCAGAAGGACGTGAAGGACAACGGAAGGACGTGAGCTATAATAAAATATACTCACTAATTACAACTTAAATTCCATGTCTAAAATGCTTTACTCCTTTTTCATTTTTAACGGTTTTCAGTCCAAAGGCTCTTTTATGCTATTTCGTTTTCCTTTTAAGCACTTTACTACTCAAAATCACCTTTTCCACTCGTTCTATTATGTTTTCTGTGTACTTATATCGAGTTTTCAGGTTTATTTAATTTCTGCATATCATTTCTTTCATTTAAAACACCATCTTGTTTCAAAATTTATCTTCCAGACACGACAATTTCTACATTTCCTTTCAGTAACA
This sequence comes from Nephila pilipes, assembly GCA_019974015.1. Lineage (NCBI taxonomy): Eukaryota > Metazoa > Arthropoda > Arachnida > Araneae > Nephilidae > Nephila > Nephila pilipes. The sequence continues at coordinate 28,353 of BMAW01002142.1, read as the reverse complement.
AAGCCAGCTTACTTTGAAATTTGTCTTCCAGATACGACGCCATCTATTTTTTCGCTTCTATAAGCGTCGGATTTAAAATAATTGATTTGACACCATCTAAGCGCGATTTCAAAAATTTCGCCAAGTGGCTACTTTAAATTAGGACTTAATCAAAATTTGGTACTTGTTTGTTATAGTGTCGCCCATCAAATTACGATGACGCCAAGTCGTCGCCAAACTCGTGAAGCCTATCTTTTGATACAACATACTTGTAGATATTTCTTAGTCGTTTGGCGATTAATCATCGAGCGCCGCTATAATAGACAAGTACCCAAAATTTTTTGTAATAATATTTTTATGTGAGAGATCGCCATTTTAGCTCGCGTCTTGGCGACGGGATATAAAATGGCACCAGAACGCGCTATAGATCCACGGAATCGACATATGTAATATTGAAACCTTACTTAAATGCAATTTTTCTTTTATCACCATTTGGCAGCGTCTGGACTTTCATCGGAAGGACGTGAGCAAAAATAAAATATACTCATTAATTTATTGGAACATATTTCAAATTCTGACGCCATTTTATTATTGTCATCAATAATAAAATGGTTATAATAAATAATAAAATGATAATGATGCCTGCTTTTTTGTATATTAATATTATGGGGCATATCGGCATAAATTAACCTATTCGAAATTTTGCATGAAAAGCCTCATCACCAAAAGACAACATAGTGCCAATCCGGGTGGATACTGCATTTGGTCTAAAAGCATACCGTATGCATATTTTTTTTAAATATATCAATAGTTTATTTATGGGATGTGGAGCAATATGTAAAAGCTATTATCTCCCATACATACCACAGATTATACTAAAGATGGTTGAATTTATTTATCCTGTTTATTTGAACATGCTTCTAGATTCCACTATCTAAACAAACCAACAAAAGAAAAAAAGAATAGCAATTAAAGCAAAGTACAAAGGGACGAAGGTATCATTTAATCGGCATCCTTTCCTACAGCTGTTTGCATAAAATAAGTAAAGAAACATAAAAATAAAGTTACATTTAAATAGCGTCATCTTCCAATCTTTCGTACAAACTGCACAAACCTTTCGAGAAATCTGACATTCTTCGCAATTGAAATGTGACTAAATCATAAAACTCCGTGACTACAAATGACCGCTTTGGTTTTAAATCTATTAAAGAAAAACGTAACTTTTAATCTAAATAAAAGTGTTTCATGGTCTCATTTAAAAGACGCCGTAAATTTTACCTTTATGTACTGAAATACAACGAAACTTATACTTTAAAAAAATTGATTCAAGGAATCGAAATTAAAGTTCAATTTCATTAAACATAAAATTTTACAACTTTAATGAATCTTAACATTTCTACAAAGTATAAATATATTATTAGCGGAGTACTTGTTTTTGGGGTACATAAGCCTCACGGGGTTTAATCCCGAGAATTTACTATTGATATAAGATTTAGCTGAACTTTTGTTTCTCACTTGCCCAGGAGTTAAAATTTAATACATGAAAAATTTAGGAAATTAATCGAGCAATAGTAAACTATTTTTATAAAAATGCACTAAAGTTAAGTTTTTACTATCTGAAAAATTAAAAATTTTACTTAGTTAATTTTAGTTTAATTATTATATAGGTGTTGCTTAGAAAAAGCTGTTTTATGAGAAATTTAATAACATTAAAAGGTTTGCTGCAGTAGATATTAATAAATATATTGATTACTTTTCAAAAGTAATGAAGAGACAAAACAGTTTGATACCGGTATAAAAATTAAAAGGCTATTTTGTTAGCAACAACTCAATATTCTTAGTTTTTAAACACTTTCACTTTAAATTACTTCAGTCTGATTGGTTATAGGTGATGGAACGCGATCACTGAAGCCAGAATCACCTGTTTGACTTAAGATTTTGAAAAGTGAACCCGAGTCAAATGGTTCTCCGAAAAATCGCCAAAAGAGCTAAAGTATTTGCTTCTCTGGATTAGAAGTCGTACCATTTCAATTTATTTCTTATTTCCTTTCGTTATAATTTTATCTTGTAGCTTTCTTAAGATCTTCGATTTATATCTGTTTTATTTTCCTTACTCTTTGACTTATTTGCTTTTTGATGGATGCTTTTTTAACTTTTGCAGAGACTTTCATTTCAGGTTGCTTACCTGTAGAATGGGTTTGCACCGAGGTCTATGTAAAGGATATGGAGTGGGAGAGCAGCCAAGACGACCAACCTATGGACTGAGTGGAAACACCCGAGGTAAGATATGCAAAGAAATCCAAAGTCAGTGAAACTGTTGATACTAAGACTACATTTCAGCACGCAACGCCTCCAGCAGCACCGAACGCGGTAAGTGCACCTGTTATTCGTAACGTTCCATTTCAGGTGAAAAGGACCAATCCAGCGAATAGAAAGGTTAATTTCCCAGGAGATGTTAAGGAAAATTCGTCTTTGTAGGTTACGCTGACACCACCAGCACCGAAAAAGTCAAGTCCTCCGGCTAACTCCTAAATCACCAAGCGGAAAATCCGTATATTGCAAAGTAAGTTCTCCTCAGGTAAGCCCGGCTTCCGATAGGATTATACTTAAGTCACGTCCTTCAGTTCTTCCTAGGGTGTAACTTATTAATTTATAATGTATTTAAATTAAAACAACAATTTCTCTACTCTCTAAAAATAGTTTTAGATGCAATAACTGAATTTCTAGAATTTTTTTTCTCTCTTGAGCGATTAGGTAAATAAAAATTTTAAGAGTATTTCTTTATTTCATATCGAAAACATTTTTGTCAGGTATTTTGTGATATAGACTTGTCATTTTCAATCATATGTAAAATTTTAATTTTTTCCCTAAAATAATATACAATAAATAACAAAGCTTGAAAAATCTCGTTGGGCGACTTTTTTTTTTCCTTATCGCCAAATACGTATGCTCAAAACAAGTCGTACTTTTAAAAATTAAGACTTTGCATACATATAGCAATCATATTATACAATAAATGGCCAGAGATAGTTTTTAAGTTCTAAAATTCGTTTCTCAAACGTTATATCTCTATTTTGAAATGCAGTAATTTAAACATATTATAGAGTAGCTTTTTTTTTTCTATATTTACTTAAAATGTATTCTGCAATTACTGCTTTTGGTACTTCCCTGTCGTAGCGGCGCCGGATACTGAATCGCCAAGTGACTAAGAAATATCGCAAAGGTATGTTGTATTGCAAGATAGGCTTCACGAGTTTGGCAACAACCTTAGCATAATCGTAATCTGATGGGCGGCTCTATAATAGGGAAGTATCCTCCATTTAAATACCAGTTGAAGAAAATCATTAAAAAAATATTAGTTATAAGAAATTCAAAATAGTTCCTGAAGATGATTGAAAATTTGAGTTAAGGATGAATTTTAATAAATGAGCATCAGAATTATTATTATATATTTTTTAAAAACATTTACTGTTTGTTTAGTCGGAACAAGAAAAATTCAGTCTACTTGTACGTAATTTGTATTTCAAGAACACATAATTTTCATTAATTCAATACAGGGATAAAGCTTTTTTTAATACAAATTCATAACGATTTCGTAAGAATAAAGATAAAATTACGAATTATTGAAAAAATTCAAATTTATTCTTGCATAAATTATTTTCAAATCAATAGTTCTGATAGATTTTTGTTACACATCATATGGTCAGGAAATATACTTTTGCAGACATTTAAACTAAATGAGTTTTAATTTTTCTGTCATGTCACCGGTTGTTTTCCCTCTATACGGCGATGTTATAAAGTTGCATTATTGGCCTAAAGCAATAAATGGATATGTACTAAGGGATCTTAATAGCCAATTTAAAGATAGGTTGATTCTTGGAAAACAAATTATAAGCTTTCAAGAGTTTGCAAAAATAGCATCGAAAGAACAGTCCTGTATCAAAATTATTTTGAAATTTCTTAAAATGTCCTGTATTTCTTCTTATAAACTATTTAAATCGATTTTCGTGTCAGGAAAATGAAATTGTGGTGAATTGATATAAAAAAGACCCAGTTCTTTAAATATGAAATTTTGAATTGAAATATATATATATATATATATATATATATATATATATATATATATATATATATATATATATATATATATATATATATATATATATATATATATATATATATATATATATATATATATATATATATATATATATATATATATATATATATATATATGATTGAAATAGCGGGGAAAGTCAAAGTAACTGGGTCGTTTTTGTCCCCACTTGTAAGCCAAATAATTAAAACAACATTCTAATAATCCTTAAACATCGATTGGCTCAAAGAAAACTCAAATCATAATGTTATTAAATGTTACATTAATTATTACATTATTAACGTTACATTAATGTTATTAAATGTTACATTATTAAATGTTACACCATAATATTTCCCAGAAAATATTGAAATTCACACGGTAAGAAAAGGTTGTTAAATTTTAATACAAGTCATACAAAAATTTTAAATCACCAATATAGTTATAAATCCATGGAGGATCCATTAAGGAGGAAATATTTTTCAAAACCGAAATATGACTGATCAAAACTGGCTGCAATGGTCCACTTCCATTAACCAATGAACTTTAGGATCCCTCCAGTGGTCGAGCGTGGAAGCTCTTACAACTGGAAGATGAAGATCATCTTTTGTTATGTGGCGAGATCTTCATCAGGCTGGCTGCGAGGGGTTTACCTAGTTCCCCCACGTGTCACACGAATGTGGACCGGTAACCTCTTAAGACTTCCAGGAAGACACAGAGTGCGTTCCCAGAATTATTTCCAAATTTCATTATTTCAGAGGCTGGAATAGTCTGTTTAGTTAAGTAGTAAGCATTGATTTCAAAAGCTTTTTCTATGACAATCAATATTCTAAATTAGTTGTTACAATGACTGTTTTTTTTTTTTAATAACGTCCACTCATCAAACAAGCGTGCCGAGTATTTTGTTCTGGACGCGTTGATCCACATCCCCATCCCATCAACGCACAACATCTGTTCTGTTTCACCCGAACTTGAGAAAAGGCAGGAGGACCAACTATATTAAGGTGTGTGGGTGAAGGGGTTGTCGCAAGACTCCCCCGGGGCTGTCCAGGAAGGCTATAAGAGGAAGGAGAAAAGGAAGGAGAGCCCGCGAGGAGCAACAGGTAGCCGACCTCCAAATGGTGTTCCTCGTGCAACGCTGCGCTCCTGTGAAGGGTAGAACAGCGGCTGACTGGCTACATTTGAAAGCGAAATAATATTTAATCGGGATTATTAATACATTCATCTTGCAATGGACATGGTAGCATTTTCCTACGCCTCAATTTATTCTCTTTTGGCCGCATGGTTTGATACTCTGTAATATATCAATGTTTATGATTAGACTACCGTTTTGTTTGGCGTGTATTCATACTGTGAAAAATATTTGTAATTGAAACAGACACGCAGAAAATATTTTTTAGTTTATTAAACGATTTCAAGCATTTCTAAGTTCTCTTTTTTTAAATTGTTTTAAATAGAAAAATGGTACTGACTTAACTTTTCTTTAAGGACATAAGGATTCAATGCCACAAATTTTAAAAGGCCGGCTGACCATCTCTAAGCTCATTTGCCAAGATTCACACATCGATGCATATCAGTTTACAAAAGTTAAAAATTAATAATATATTTATATTGATGGAGGAGAGTATATTTTTGGATATCGTTCTCCTCTTTAATAATATTGCGTTCTTATTTAGAAATAGTACATTTTTAATAGACAACAGATTATTTCAATTACAATTTCTTATTTAAAAATAGCAATACATTCGGATCATTTCGAAAAATATTATTTCATTTTTACGGAAATTTATAAAAATTTAAATGATATAAATTCTTTTTAAAAGATAGGAAAGAAACATCACACCAGATTGGAAAATACTAATATTTTTAGATTTTTGCAATGATCCCGATTCGATATGTTCGAAGTAACAAAAATTCATAATAATAAATTTATAAGAATTTCATATATATATATATGAAATTCTTATAAATTTATTATACTCTCTTTATTATATTGCCCATTTATCGTTTCTTACGCGATGTTACTGCCATTTGGTATTTGCATATTGGTATTCAATGATTTTAGTATTTCAAGTCAACAAAAATGTGGATGTAGTTTCATTATGTTGTGGGATTTTTCTGCTGTTAGAGAAAGACATTAGGCAGTCAGTTCCAGCACAGCAGCATCAATTCCTCTCTCAAACATATATCTTTCCCTCCGGTTTTCTTCTTACTATTCTAATTCTCTGTATTAAAACTTTTGACTGCAACTACCGAAATAAGTTCGTGTTTAGTAAAAAATATAAAATTTCATCAAATATTTTTCTCCTGGAAATCGCACATTTTGTGATCTTGAAGATAGTACGAATTTTAGGCTTCCATCCTCTCGCACTGTTAGGTGTTTAAGTCTGTGCAATCATGCCATCAAACACATGGCCCGCTATATTTAGTCAAGACACACACTTTTATTTGGTTCATGTAGTTCAAATATACAGAGTGTCCACTCAAATCCCTTGCCACCCTCTTAACTTCGCAACGACTGCTGCTATATTCATAAAAGTAGTGTCTAGGTATAGTAAAGTAGTCATGCGCTACTGTATGAAACCAACAACGATACCACCTGGTGGGACACTCCGGAGTTAGCATTCCTATCTCGAAAACGGAGAGAGATCGAGAAAAAAAAAGTGATTTATAAAGTTGTGGAGCATCATCGATTTTGTACAAAAAGGTACCTTGCGGACATTAATGAGAAGAAAAGAAGGGTTAAAACACTCAATTGTTTTTTCATCATTGCCATATTGCAGTTTCGTGTTTTGCCCGAAAGATAATCGTTTCTCCTTTTGATCGAATTTCGTTACCTCGTAGTGTAGGAAATCACGAAAAAACAAATGTGCAATTTAACCATTCTATTCTCCGCATTAATATCCGCAAGATATATTTTCGTACTAAATCGATGATGCTCCACAACTTTGTAAATCACATTTTTCCCCTATTTCGTTCCGTATTTAAGATCGGAATACTAGCTCCACAGTTTTTCACCGGGTGGCGACGTAGGTGGTTTCATTCAGTAGTGCATGGCTACTTTACTATACCTAGACAACACTTTTATAAATATAGCAGCAGCCGTTCCGAAGTTTAGAAAGCGGCAGGGGATTTTAGTGGGCAACATGTATGTTCAAACTAATACTCATTGAGTTTAACATTAGTTTATTGTATTTAGCATCGAAATTATAAATCTGTTTGGTTTATTGTGTCCTACTTAAAGTATTTTGAGTAAACCGTAAATGTAATACAACATTTTTTCCAATGTATATTGAAACATTAAAAAGTAACAACAGTTTTATTAACTAATTTTCTAACTTTTTATTGATATAAAGTGCAAAATTAAACAGATAATAATTTTCATATTTGATACTTTTTTCTGAAATGTATTTCACAATTAAAAGGTTAAAATGCATTTCGATTGAATTTAAATACTCTATTTGAGGCACGCTTTTATAACTAGTTACATTCCTCTAAAATAAATATCCTCGGAGCCCAATTAGTTGAGACACACCTCTTTTTACTCTCCAGGGCATTCTGTCCTTTTTACATGCATCATAATATTTATTCTGTGATGCTTCGCTTCAAAAGTCGTTCAATAAGTCCTAAGAATTGTGAAAAACAAATTATTTTCTGCAGATTTTTTATTTATTTATTTATTTTTATTATTTTTTTTTTCAACGTTATCTGTTTTTTGCTCTATTCACTTTTCCAAGCTTTTCTACAACTTTCTTAGCCATCTTAAAAGTAAGATTTCGGAATAGCGATTTCACCGTATTTGCTTTCTTCAGAGCCCGTTCATCTAAAAAAAAAACTCTGTTTTGACTGTGCTTTTGTCTGTGGAATGCAGTAGTGTATCCACTTTTCACCTACAGTTATGTATCGAAGCAGAAACTCGTCAGGATTGCTACGAAAAAGCGCCAAAATAGCCTCCAAGTCAACTACACGAATGCGTTTATTTTCCGCTGAGAGCATCTTCCCGAGATTTTTTTCACACCTAATTTTTCGTGCAAAATTTAAGACACTGTACCTTGCGACATGCCAATGGCATCAAATATTTCGCGCACTTTGATTCGTCGATCTCTCAAAATCATATAATGGATTTAGTTAATCATTCCGTGAATAGTCACTTTCACCGAACATCCCGAAAGAAGTTCATGTTTTGTGGATGTACGATCACGTTAAGCTCATTTACCCAATTGTAAACATTCGCAAATACAGGAACAGATATACCCATGAATTTGATTCAACTCAGCTTTGATCTCATTCGGTGTTAAAGTCTTTTTAATCATTTCTCAAAACGAACTTTTTTTTTTTTTTCCTAAATAAACTCAAATTTCTTGCTTCAATTGGAGATAAAAATGAAACCATATGATGAAACTTCTCCAGTGCACCAGCGTTCTACTTTTCTCTCACGCGAACGTAAGTGCCGACTTCACGGGTTCGATGCCTAATGCCTCCAAGACCCATCGTGTAAAAAGGCTGATGTTGGAGTTAAGTATTTTTGTTGGTGAGGCATGAATATGGAGAGCAGAGTTTTTGTCATCTGAAAAAGACGATGTAGACTAGAACCAAATCAGACCAACAAAAGCTGTCTTTATGCCCAAATTTCTATGAAAGGTCTTATGAAACGTATAGATGATAGGGATTAGAAATAACATCACACACAAAATCCACAGCAAAAGTTAAATAGTATTTATATTTTGACTTAACTATGATTGCTTTTAATGTTCGAGAATACGTAAAAAAAGAATTCAATAAAAATCCCAAAATAGTGTTTTATTGTGTGATAAGGTATGAATGAGGACTCTCTCTAACACATGAAATGGAAATAGGTCACTAGGTTTTCCAGTAGGGGGGGGGGCCCGGAAAGCTAGTAGGGGAAACCAGCTCAAGTGTCGTCCACGTCATTTGCTAGAGGCTAAAAATTATGATATCTTTTGTTAACAGCCCCCGTGTTGCATAAAATTACAATGCTAATAAACAATAACGAAAATTTCATGTGATTATTTTATACACAGATTGGGATTAAGAGGAATACATTTGGTAGCAAATAGATAAGAATTTGATTAAATGATTCCAGAAAGAACACATATTTAGTGAAAAGGTAAAAATTAGTCAAATCCAATATATTAAACTGATTTAATATACCCAGTATACTCAAAATGAGCAGCATGAAAAACATAAGAACTTAAACATTTTTTACAACAAAAACGTAAGCATTATGCACAATAACATCATAGCAGAAAGATATTAGAAATATATATTAACCTGGCGAATAAAAAGTGTTGGCTACAAAAAGGTATAAGTTCTATTTTCTTAAAAAAATTGATTCATTAGTTTTACTTTTTCATTGTCTCATCCACAAAAATTATGAAATTATTAGATTATTTTTTTAGCTTTCTTAAGAAACATTGTATCAGACATGTGTACATCCCATGTACAGAAATAGTTTTAAAAATATAAAATAACAAAAAACTGTAATTTACCGTACCTTGCTTCCCAGAATAACTGCAAATAAATTCCTTTAACAATTTTCTTATAAATATATAGGTAGGAATACGAAACTCTAGATTCCCCCAAGACGTGCAAGATGAAAAGTACGTTCTTTGAATTATGAAACGTCGAATTTTAATTTCATCCGGATCTCAAAACACGGCAGACATTTTTCGATAAATCTCCTCAAAACTGAAACGGGTTGTGATTTATGACAGAAAGAGAATGAAAAATTCGAAACCGACTAAAATAAAAGGAAGGAACTCATGAAAAACGATTTGCTAGTCGGCGAATTGTTTCACTGCATGTACTGTAACTGTAAAGGTAAATTGGAAAGCGTTAAAAAAATTCCTAGTGGTAAATTTCTGTTCGAAGTGAATGAGAATGAATGAATATAAGAAAAACAAATATTCAAAACATATTCAAAATAAGAGCTACATATTATTCAAAATATAACGGAGGTTGAGTAATATTACTGGAATACATAAAACTTCTGTTGAAACATCTCTTTTTAAAACAAAGAGAGCCTCTACATTAGCACCAACATTTTTTGATAGAAAAATAAAACATTTTGTTCTGGAAAAATTTTATTTACACTCTATCGAATTTTCTGTAGTACAATGGGTATATACTTTCCAGACATTTTCGAAAGTATTAGGTATTCTTTTGTCTAGACGCATAATTAAACTATAATGCAATTCATTTATAGTTACACACTTTTCTTTTTAACATTATACCATTTTTATATAATCGTCTAGGAGAGGAAAGACGTTAACAGACTGAATTAGAATGATTTATAAAAAGCTTTTTCGGTCACTTTCTGAAATGATTGTCATATATCTTAACAAATAAAGTGAGAAGCTTTTGAAGCAGTAATTATTAGTGTATCTTTATCACTTTTTTAACGTCAAAAGCAATTTAATTTTAGTAATATCATGAAACTGGAAACTATTTAGTAATAATTCGTTCAAAATACATATTAATGTTCGTTGTAATTAATATATGACGTTAAAAAGTTTAATTTTTCTTTTATTTATAAGAAGCAAATAAAATACAGGATATACTGGAGACGGGTCTCTTAATTTTAAACCTCGGTCAAGTAACGAGGACGACAGTTGAGATGGCACCTCCCTCTCCTCTTTAATGTGCATCAGCCAAGGCTACACGGAGGGTCCTCAGATAGCAGCAACAAAGATGATGCAGGAAATAATTTCGAATACATTCGAAGTTCATTATTTAACAGTGAAGCAATTGGAAAGATTTAAATATTCGTCTTCGGATAACTTTATAATTTCCTTTCAAAAAATTACGACCACAATAGCTTAGTGATCACGGTCGCGAATTGCGGCCGGCATTGTTTCGTCGATTTATAGTCTCGAGTCTTTATGCCATTAATGACCCGCTGTGTAGCGGGGCATATGCACATTAAATATGTCCATTCTCCAAATCCTCCCCTTATCGTAGTTTGGAAGCCTGGAGAGAGAGTTGGGCCAAACCAGGTGTCTCGTCACTTGAAAGAGGACAAAATTACGAGGTCTTTCTCCAACAGCCAGGTGTTGCTTCTCTGCGACGCTAATAAACCATAAACCATTTTTTCAAAAAACATTTTTTGCAGTCATATGGCGCAGAAACATGAACACGAATTGAGAAGATTATAATTTTTTTTAACGCAGAATTTAATCCTATAAAATGTTAATCATTTTTTATGATATGATACTTGTGAATATACAAAACTCTAAGTTAAGAGGAAAGCTCTCCATAATAACTTTCTTTTGAGAAATCAAATGTATAGTGCAAAATTGAGCAAATTGCGTTTATTTAAATAGAAATTTAATACAATTCGGCCAAAAACTATGCATGAAAAAGGCGAAAAAGTTTCCGATATTTAAAGAAAGATGTTCCTGAAGTCTATCATAAACATCAAGGTTTCTTTTTGTGGTTTATTCTCCAGATATCGCCCGAAAATTAAATAATTCTGTAATATAAAGATGTAAAAAACGTTAATAAAATTATATAAATGAAAATTGTATCCGGCCTAATGTCTCAGTCTTTAATGATTTTATTTATTACAATAACATCTTATTTTAAACGGTGAAAGTAAAATTAGAGGGGTTTAGGCGCATGAGCTAAATGTAACTATGCTGCGCAAAAAAAAATGTGTCTATGCGTTATTTAGACACGCGAGGAAGGGGGGAGAAGATTTTAAAAAATTGATGAAAAGAAAGGCCGAAAATAATGAAGGGATGCTAGAGTATACTGGGGGGGAGGGTCAGTTTTCTTACCAAAGACAGTAAACCCCATAGGAAAGAAAAGAATTATTAGAGTACCTCGAATTCATGACGTTCGTACTTACTAAAGAAAGTAAGCAATTGAGAGTTTTATTTTAAATGATTCACACACACACATACATAAAAAAGGATCAAAAACTGCTCTAGAACCTTCCAACGCCCTATTTTATCATTATACTACTTTTATTTACTATTTTTCTTATATTTTTCATTCAGATAACTGGTCACAGATTGCATGATAATCAAAATTTGACTGCTGCCGCATCGAGTTGTCGACGACATTTTGCAACGAGTTGTCATCATTAAAAAGACATGAATTCATCATTATATAACAAAAACCAAGCAACAATCAAAACAATAAGTTAATTCCAGTGAATCTGCTCCAAAGAAGGCGAGGATGATCTCATCAGCCGAAAAATTTGTGATGAACTTTTAAGGTACGAAAGGCGTCATGACTATGAATACGAATAACTGTGACTTAGACAGCTGTCTAGTGAGTCATGATACTTAAAAAAAAAAAACATTTCGATGCTACGAGCACCATTTCTTGGAATTTCTAAGGACTTATTGACCGATCCTCGTAGTGAGAGAGAGAGATAGGAAGGTTTGAAAAGTCAGATAAGACGCTACCTACGCTAAGAAGAAGAGCATTACAGCACTCGACGTTTGTGAAAGGTGATCATTAGAGAACAAATACAAGCTTACAAATTTTATTAAGAACTCAGATCCAGTTCCCCTTTAGAAAGAAAAGTAGAATTTTATAATATTAATCTTTAGTTGAGGACACGTGAAGGATTCTGCTCCAATGTCGTAATATCGATACTGATTATTCTTAAAAAAGAATAAAATTAAGTGTAATAATCTGGATCAAACAGTATGGGGGAAGCCGGAGTATTCTGAGCCACTGCAGAGTGAAAGTTTGCTGAGGAAGGGATTGACTGAGAGGTTCTTCACTTAGAAGACCAACAACTCGTTCTACATGTATAACATTGTGATGATGAGGTATACCTAATGATATCATTATGAATATTGTACTAGAAATAATGAAACAAGTTTTTACAATAATAACAACCATAATACCAATAAAGTATAAAAATTTGATGATAAAAAATGTATGATAAATAATGAACTATAATTATAATTTTTTTTTTGTAAAACTTTTAGTTGTATTTATTTATTAAAATACAAATAATGTAAATTGTAAAATAGGTGGGACAAACTTCTAATTATATAAACATTAAAATCAATCAACATAGATTAGATATTTAAAAAATGACAGTTTGAAAAAAGCCATAAAATTGAAATAAGTCATTTCTATTTACTTAAATATGAAAATGTTGAGATTTCGATTATCAAAATTGAACTTAACAACAAAATATATTCTGGTGGGATATTCATTTTGTGAATTTTTAGAATGCTGTTTATCCTTTCAGTTCAAATGTTTTTTTTTTTTTTTTTTTTTTTTTTTTTTTTTTTTT
>BMAW01002137.1:0-26715 GCA_019974015.1 Nephila pilipes | reverse complement strand
CTTATAACTTAAGCTTGAAACGGGTATCAATTTAAAAATACAAGTAATTTTATAAACGACACCGTTACAAACTTTATGTGTTTTTAGTAACATGAATGCATCTTAACATAAATCAAGCTTTACCTATATACGTCCATCAGGACGACATATTTCAATCAGATTAGGATTTCGTCGTTAAAAATCGAAATTTAATCTTAAAATTGTTTTCCCTCCAGAAATTTGGAAGAATGCAGATACTTGGCATTCTTCCATAACATAACATACTTGGGAGACGATGTCTCCCATTAAAACTGATTCTTAAGCTTATTTTTAATAATTTAAAATCCCACTTATACTATAAAAATCAAAGATGATCTATAATAAAGAGATTCGAAATTTAACTAATGAGTTTCTGCCGTACATCACGTTTGATCTCTCTAAATATTAAGAGAGCATTCAAAAAGTACCCATACAAGGAATGGAAGTGAGCAACTCCCTCCCAGTGATCGTTTTACTTTTTTTTTTAAAAGATGCTCATGAGTGGGAAGCCTTTAGCATCCCCAAAAAATTGTCATCGTAACATTTTCGACCGTCTACGCCTTCTTTGACATGGGTTAAACACCTCCGAGATACCCTAATGGTTCTTCTGTATTTTAGTCGTATCTTCTTGTCAAAATATATATTTTTACCTGTTTTCCACGTGCCTCAGTCTTAAACGCAAATACACCTTGTTTGGCATAGTTCAACCACATTTCGCTCTTGCGCCATTGAACTTAATATTCACTGTCGCCTTCTTTGGAACAGATTCACTGAAAGCAACCCATTATTTTAAACGTTACTTGATTTCTGGTTTATAACGATGAATCCATGTCTCGTCGACAGTGAAAATTCGACTCTACAGTTGTCAAATTTTGATTTGACAGCAAATGAAAACCAATTCAAAACTAATCCAGGAATCAATCTCACTTTTGTTTTGGCACCGAATAAAAAATGGCAGTACTAAAGAGTAACACCAAATTGTCATGTGTCATGTCCATCTGTCGTTATAAACATTAACTTTTTGAGCCACCTTCTAATTGGTCTCAAAATAACTTTACAGAGATATTGATTCGCAGAGTTCAAAATTACGGAGTTGTTTGATGAACCTTCGAATACATCTTAGTGAATCTTTATTGAAAGTAGTTCGATTTGACAAGAGTTTTGAATGCAGAAAAAATTGATTTTAAACCTAAGCGTACTCATATGACATTTGATCAGTTGTTTATTTGGTCTTCGTCTTTTATTAACAATTATTTCAAGCTTGATTGTATTTTTGTAATATTTAGAGCGTACAGTTCATTAATTTATTTATATTTTAAATACATTGTAGAATTATTTTGAAATAATCTCCATATATATATATATATATATATATATATATATATTTGAGCGTGTTGTAAATGTTTCTTTTTTTAAATTACTTTCAATTAATACCATTAATTATATGAATAACTTTAAAAAAAAAAGTAATGCGTTAGCAACTATTTTTCGCAATAGTAAGTAAGCATTTCATATTCAAACCAGACTCATTTTGAAGAACAAACATGTTTCTCTTAGGACAATAACCCGGTTTGTTCATCCAATAACATTTTTATAACAAAAATATCATAAACAAAAACACTCATTTAGCTTTTTTTTTTTTAAAAAAAAAAATAAGCGATCAACTTTAGTATAAATATTCCCATAACTAATATATTAGTAGTTGAAAGCATTTCTAGGTAATTTAAATTTTCATTATTTATGGTTCTTATTTTTTGGTATAGCATTTATTTTAACACGATTACTGCTATCTTGTCTGTAATTGGAAAGGATTTTAGTTCCCTGTAAAAGTTTGCATCATTATAATTGTTAAGAAGTCTCAAGGTCAAACTTCATTGAAAAACTGAACATGGACTTCGCTTACATAAGCTCTTCACACGAAACGTCTAACGTCGCTGTTTAATTCGTGGAAGTGAAAATCTTTAGGATTTTCTCTCCTTAAACAATAGTGATAAAAATATATAAACAATATTTACATAAACGGTTAAGACTCCGATTAAAATTACTCAGAGGGACTTGTATTTTTCTTTATTTTATAATACGTATTGTGGATATTAGGATATTGTCTCTGCATTTGAATCCATAAGTTAAATTTCCTTCGGAAGAAAATGAAACCGACTCAATTTCAACAGGAATTGTTTAACATAATCTTCCAAAAAGGATTTTTTTGCACATCAAAAATTAATTTTTAAAGTCTTTGGGTGCATATTTCATTTGTAAGTCTAACAGTTTCAGTAGAATCAACGATTTTGTTTCATGTATTCATATTTAAATGAACAAATACAATGTATTTCATGATGAACTCAGTTATTGTGGGCCACGATCAAATGACGAGGATGACACTTGAACTATTACTTTACTCACCTAATTTCTTCACACTAAGAATACTTAGATTCTTAATTCATTTAAATGTACAACCCGTCTCACTTTTCCTCTTGGAATCAAGACCTCAACAATATAACTATATTTATTTAGTTATATAAATTTAGAAGTTATTAAAATAATTAAATAAATAATTTGTCGGAAGTCATGAAAGATTTGAATGAAGCAGAGAAAAAATAGTTGTCTTGTTTTGTATGCAGAGTGTTCATCTTGTTTATTTTTAGAGAGATATATTCCCAATGATTTACATGGAGGTTTATTTTAATGTATTTTTGGGATTTCCCATGGGCACTTCGGAGAGTATTGAAGTGACATTGTGTAAATTGTGTCTGATATCTAAAGAAATTTTTATATTATACTGGTTTCTCAATAGAATCTTTGTTTCATGATTTTATTTGTATGTATTTTTAATAATTATAACTTAGAGTAAGAGCTTATTCTAATATCTTTTAGATTGGTGACTTGTTCAAAAAGATGGTCTTGTACATGGGGGCTATTGCCTTTCGGGACATTCATAGGTTTTTGGACTTTCGTTTCAAAACAAATCCACCACACAACATTAGGATTACAAAGTCAGCTAGTTAGTGGTCTAGTTGTGAAGATATTTTGAAACATTTCTGTATTTTTACATATTTACACACACATATTTCACTCAATTGTATTTTAAATAATTATAACAAATAAAATTCTGATCATTCAATATGATTTCTGGTCATGATTGGTTTATTGGTGGATTTTTATTAAATATTCTATATTGAAACTTTTTACACTCAAATTAGTCAAGTACTATTGACTTCCAAATTTTATCTGGCAACAGTGCATGGTGGTGGTCATCATTTAAAAAGTTCCTTCTTAGCCTATTGTACTGAGGTTCATGATCACTTGTCAAAGATATGATTTTTTGAATTTTTGCCTTTACAATTTTGAGATTTGAATTGATTTTTCATGAAAAACATGGACTCGGGTATGTAGCTTTTAAAGTTTTAAATCTTTAACTGGAAATATTTAATTATAATGTCTTATTGTTTCGAAAAAATCTTAAATTTTTAATTGAATAATTTTTAATTGGATAATTTCAATTGGATAATTTTAATTGGATATTTTTAAACGGATATTTTTAAATGGATAAGTTTTAATTTGGATATTTTTAAACGGATATTTTTAAATGGATAAGTTTTAATTGGATAATTTTTATTTGGATAATTAATAATTGGATAATTTAATAGATGGTTTTTGTTTAAAAAATTTTAATTGGAAAGATTTTAGGTAAGAATATATTTTATTAGTTTGGAAAATAATTGTTTTTGAAAATAATTAGTAATTGAGATATCTCGTCATTCAATTTTTCTTCGTTGTTCATTGTTTCTTTTCTTTAAATTACAAATTGAATTTTTGAGTAATCATTTTTTCCCAACAAGATGCATTGGGGGAGGGTTGGTACCAAAGAAGTAGGTTAACCCCACAATTCACCACCAGTCAGAATATGCATGTTTTGTTTTGTTGGGTATTCAAATTATTCTTTGGTTCAAATTAGTTTCAAATTTGATTCAATTTTTAATCATCTTTTAGTTTCAAATTTGATTCAATTTCATCTTTTTTACTTATTTTTATAATTTTGGTTTTTTTTTTTTTTTTTTGTTGTTGATTCTGGATTTTAGTTATTCTCTTACTTTCATGTTTTTAATGATAAATTCATTGCTTTATCATACATACAAACACACACACACACACACACATATATATATATATATGAAATCCTACATACGAGGGAGTGTCGTAAAATTTTAATTCATACCGATAAATAACAAAGATATCTAAATAAAATTGATTGTACAAATTAATTGTTCCTTAAATACATAATGTTGTCAATTACAGCTACTTATATTGATTTACTTTGTTTCAGGAAATTGTAGATAGAAGTAATCAGCTTTATCGTAAAACTTGAATTATTATCCTGTCGTTTTGTAAAGTTTTAATTTCTATAATAATAGAAGTAAAAAAAACTCAGTTTTTAAGTATTATTCTTAATACTTCTCTACATAGTTACCTTCCAGAGTTATACATTTCTCTCAGCGTTTCTTGAGGTTTAGACGACCATCAGATAGTTCTCCATGTTTTCGCCATCCTCTACAATTTCTTGAAACCAAAACGAATTCTCATGAATAGCTGTAATTTACGGCAATGTTTACATAAGGATCAATCAACATGCAAAATAAATTTTATTCAGATATACCTCGAATATTTCTTACTAATAATCAAAAGTTTGTTATACCCCCGCCTATATGTAACGCTAGTGAATTGTAGGTGAGAAGGAAACAAGATGTGTAGACAAAATAACGTCTAAGATGTGAAACAGGCCTCAAGTACTTCTTCAAAACTAAAACTAAAGTTAAAAGAACTCTGTGTTATCGCAATTGAGATTAAGATATTTTAATTTAAGGAATCGAGAAATTATTGAACTTTCATTCCTCAAAAAATGTAGAACAATACTTTTTTTTAAACAATTTGTTGTTCACGAATTTCTTTCCTTAATTTTGCATTCGTATCCAACTACACAAAGGACTACTGACGATATATAAATATCTCCCAACCAATGTCTGCATCTCAACGTGATGGTTAAAATCTTTTTATTTACTCCATTTTTGATCTCGGACATTCTCCAACAAACTTTTGTACAGTTATCGTATAAAATCAATCGAAATAAATTTGTATCATTCCTTTGTTTCACTATATTCTTTTTAGCACCTATATATCTAATCTACAAATTTTGATTTATTTTTATCTGAAAGTCAATTGTGTCATAAATGGGTTCCCAGAAGCTTAAATAGATCAATTGCAGTTGATAACGACACCAAGGGAGACACGCGATAAGGCAAAAGAAGTGATCTAATTGCGACTGAGGCCTTGATCGGCATCTGATGATATTTAATATGGATGTGTATCATTCAAATAATCCAATGGAAATCGATCTGATGCCGGATAAGTCTTTCCCGCGATGCGTATCAGAAATAAGGCCAATGACCGCTTTTTCACTCGCGCCAGGCAGAAAGATGAATGGGAAAACAAAATTAATCGGTTTTTAAACATCAGTCTCTGAAATTTATTTTTAAATGGGTAAGATATGAATAAACTGTTGCGTCTGTAATACCTGCGGTTTGTAAGACTTTGTGTATAATCTTAAGAAGCCGTCGAAAAGATTGATCGATTGATCTTCAAACATTTAATAACAAATCAGCTAGCAAGATGAAATTAAATGTATTTGGGATTTGTAATTCACCCTCGTTCAAACATCTGTGAAATGTTTAATTCGAATTTGGTTGGTTAATTCGTTGGTTTTATTGGTGAAAGGTTCAAGTATAGCTGCGTTATACCCTCAATTCTTTACTAATAAACAAATGTATCAAATAAAACAATTGTTACAAATTTACAAAAGTATTTCCTAAAGTACCTATATTAGATATAGGAAGTTAGTAAGTGATTATGGGCTTTTGGTGTAAAAGAGCAAAATCTGTCTAAACTACGACGAACATGTTGCAACGCCCCTTCTTTATTTATAAATTCTAACGACAATCTAATTGAATATTCAATAGTTATTAGACTCCGATCGAAGATACGTAAGAGCAAGATAAAAACTTTATTAATAATTACTGAAGAATAATATATTATTATAAGGCTGCTCTTTCTTGAATCGTACTGAACTCGTGAATTTTAAATAGTAATCAAATAAGTAGTTCTTAGCTTACAAAGTCACTCGTTCTGATTCAACCATTTCTCACACACAGTCGGTACTTAATACTTTAATAATGATTCGCTTCAACCCCAGAGATTAACTGAGCTGCTTTAATACAATTATATATTTTCTTTTATCTCTTTTTTTTTTCTTTTGAGTTCCATTTTATTTATGTACCACTATCTCGAATTCAACGCACTACACTTCCATCTTTATCTTGTTGTCTCTAGTGTTTAAAGCCCGCATATAGAGGGTGTCTTGTGAGGGGCGAATGTACGAGTAAGATGTCACTCAAACAACCTCCTTCATAGGAGAGCAGATCAGAATCAATTTCAGAGAGTCAGTGTCAATGTGCAAGCGATCGAGTTGACACTCGAGAGCAAGGATCGCGAAGTGATTTGAAGAACTAAAAGTATAACCTGCGTTGATTACTAATGTAACGCGAAAGGATTTAAAAGAATAAAAGGAATTGTTGTTATTAGTTAAAAGTCTGTTCTTGTCTGAAATTTAAAGATAAAGGAAATGTGTAAAATAAGCTAATAAAAATTAATAATGAAGTAAACTAAGTTAAGAAAAATAAATAATAATCAAGGTATTGATATCAAAAGTTTATTATTAAGAAAATAATGTGTGATGAAAGTATGTATCTAACAAATTACAAGTAAAAAGAAAGTTTGTCAATAAAAGTGAAAAAAGTAGTTTGGTGAGAAATTAAATTTTTCTACTAATTTACCTTTCATCCCATTTAATTTTAGAAAAAATTACGCTTGTATGTAATTCAAATTACTATAAAGTGTACGAGGAAAGTGAAGAGAAACTGTAAAAAGCCCAGCACCTCAACATTGAGAAGGAGGAATGGGGTAACTCACTGCAGTCCGCCCTCCCTTTTTCGAAAGAATCTGATTTTTTTTTTTTTCCTGTTGCAATGAAATGCAATTCGAGAGCTATTGACGATAGACGCAATTTAGAACGTCGGTCGAGTGACGAGGGCAGCACCTGAGTTGCAGCTTACTCTACAAATTTCCAAATCCTATTAATGTGAAAATTTTCAACCCAAACAGATTTAACGTGCATCAGATCTGTTACAATGCTGCTCTGAAATGGCATCAAGACTCGAACCCACGTCTCATTCCACCACGGCTGCCTTTTTCTAAGACCTTCAGCAGGACTCTCTTCGTACCCCAAAAAATCGTTGCTCCAACTTTTTTCGTTTTTGCCGTCTTTGGAGCAGATTCACCGGAAGCAACCCATTGTTTTGATGGTTACTTGATTTTCGGTGTATAATGATGAATCCAGGTCTCATCAAAAGTGAGAAGTTGACAAAGAAGTAAGAAGCAATCGAAACTAACTTCTGAATCATTGCCAACTTTATCTTGGCGCTGTTTAAGAGATGGAAGCAGCATACTATGGTAATATCAACTTTCCTTAGTAACGTGTTTGTATGTCTATCATCAAGACATAACATGATGAAAAGTAGAAAACTGATGAAATATATATTGCACAACATATACAGATCTCTTTACAAAATAATTTCTTCTTGCTTTTATAGCTCGCCCAAATTTTGGACAACATTTTTTTCTAATCTTTGAGCATTTTAATAAATTCACTCTTGTTTTTTTCATGGAGTTTAGATACTTTTCCCAAGTTTTTATTGTATTAAACATTGTTAAATATGTATATAACCACCATTTTCTCTCACCTTTATGATTCTTGGTTTGCATTTCCCTGTCTGTATACATAATAATAAATATTAAACATATACAAGGATGTATCGTAAAGTTTTAATTATTACTAAGAAATAACCAAGATTTTTGAATGAAATTATTCTGTGTACAAATTGATCCTTATGTACTTAATGACAGCTATTAATGTCAATGTGTTTGGTTTTAGGCAGTCATAGTTTAAAGTCCTTTGCAATATGGAGAAGATATGGCTCAATCTGCTGAGTTCTACAAAGACGGTCTTCGAAAGGTCCAGAAATATGGATGGTGACTATATTTTGATGATGTTTTATGCTATGATGGTGACTATGATGCGAGAAATATGGATGGTGACTATGTTTTGATGATGTTTTATGCTATGATGGTGACTATGATGCGAGAAATAGGGATGGTGACTATGTTTTGAAGTCTTAAGAAAAATGAATAAAAATTTAGCCTCGATTATTTTCAGAAGTAGTTAGAACTTTGCGATATCCCAAGATTATAATTAAAACTTTAGGATTCTGTAGGATATATATTAATCTACGGCTTCGTGAAACGAAAACATATAAATATGATTAGTCGTCATATACAACGATATGTACATAAGGATCAATTAATATGTTGAATAAATTTTATCTAGATATCTCGGTTATTTCTTATTAATAATTAAACTTTTCAGCGATATCCCCTCTTACATTAAACATGAGACAAGTTAAGGTTTATGCGAAGATCAGAGGCACCTGCTAAAAAATATCATTTACAATTCATTACATTTTTCAACAAAAAATTTTTTTCATGCAATTTAAGGAAGAAAAACAGTCTAGCTTAATTTTTTTTGTGAACTTACTACCTCCAGGTGCAAAGACTATGAGATGTTGCATCGAACAGTTCACACGCATTACTGTCGGTTAAGTACCGTACTTGGAATCTTTGCGGGTTTTTTGCGGTTTCAAGGTCAGCCACTGACGGGACTGTAGAAATTGAGATAATCATTAAGCGTATCTCACCATTTCCAACACTTTTTCTCAAGTTGTTTTTACAACGATCGGAGCTAATGGTCGTATAAAGATGACGGAGAGTCGGCGTCTTAGTACAGAAGTTCCAGCCCACCCCGCAGTTTGTAGAACGTGAGAAATTGTCTGCGAAATTCAATTTCTGGGACTAATGTATCGAAACTGCGATTTCCGTTTCAGATGCTATTCGCACCAACACAAGTGCCGTCTATAGAAACGAATGATACATTTTGTGTGAATGGTTTTCCCAAAACTATTATTTAACTTCAATCGTGGACGTGGAGTTGTAAACCAGTAAGCTTAGAACAAAAAACGACAACCTTGATCGTGCTTGGTTGACGACGTTATGCAAGAAAAAATACGTAACTTGCGTTCTGTTAAAAATAAATTATTAAAATTTTCTTCTTTGTTTTGCTGCAACATTCTAATTCCAATGTTTTGATAATCTTTTTTATCTTCATGACAATATAAAATCCTTTTGTAAGTTGTTTACAAAGGAATATTATAATCAAGCTGATTGAAATTTACTTTTATTTAACAAGAACTGAGACACATTTTGTATAAACCGAATCTTCTATTTGCTATTGCAATTGTGCTTGAAATGAATTATTATTACTGCGAAGAGAAAAAAAAACATTGCTATTTTAAAATATTATATATAGAATAGTATACATTATATTTTTAAATTATACGTACTATCTAGAAGAAATAGTGCTGTATAAATAATATACGTAGAATTTTTTAAAAAATATTAAAAAAAAAAAAAAACAAATCTTCCACGAGTGAATGAAAGTAGAGATTTATTGCACAAAAGCCCTGGCTAAGCTGCGCGAAATATCCGTAATAAAGATCAGGACAATAAAAAAAAAAGGAATGGTAAAAATTAGTCGACAAGAAGGAGAGTCGAAAATACAGAAGGATCGCTAGGGTACCTCGGGGGCAAGTCACTCGTATACACAAAAGCTCAGCTGGTCAACGATTACCTAAAGAGCGAAGATATTGATCGCATGGATTAGCTATCCATAATTACTGTGATCTTGTTCCATTAAAGCATGCCTGGGACGCTCTTGGGAGAGCAATTGCATTTCGCCCTCCCGGAGCTAAAAACTGCCTCGTTGCAGAAGTGGGATCGATTGCCACAGAGATTCTCAACTGCCTCGTGTCCAGTATTCCGTCACTCTGTTCGACTTCTCTGACTGTGAGAGGGGACCATATTCCATATGAGATTCCTTTTCAGTTCGATATCCCAACGTGGATTTTGGATATCCCTTCACTATGATAATTAATGATAATCATAGATATATGAAAGAATTTTTGAATGATACACCTCTTTCTCTGCTACAATTGTATATTCATGCCAAATTTCATTAAAATCTATCCATTAATTTTTCAGAAATTCGACATAATGTGCAAATTTTCTTAATTTTGCTTACGATTATACTTTTTGATGGACCGGTTGCCCAATGAAGTCTTACATTCCCACCTTAGTTTGAGAATGGTGACAGCTATTGTCTTAAAAGTAATGCTCAGGTATTAATAAAGTGGATATATGCCACATGGGGAGGCCTCTTACAGTACCATCTGGCGGCAAATAATAAAATTAGCACTCCTATCTAGAAAATGGTAAGAGATATGCGGAAAAACTCAATTACAAAGATATAGAGCGTTCTCGGTTTAGAACCCAAAAAAACCACCTTTCGTACGAAAGTATTAAAAAGAGAAAATATAAAATACGCGTTTGTTTTGGTCGTGATTTTCCAAACCTGTATGTTGACAAGCGCGGACGACACGAGAAAATATCGTCTTTTTGACCAAAGACTAGCTGGCGTAATTGTGCGGTAGAGCGGTACGTGTTTCTCGTACGAAAGAACTCGGGTTATCTCAAATATCATTGTAGCATGTTTTATTGACTGTTTAAAAACCAATTTGTATATTGTATACCTATCATGTAAACTCGTTCCTCAACACCCACCAACTCAACTCAATTGGTATTTGATATGCGAATCGCTCGAAATTCGTATATTATGCAAATGAGTAAGGAACTTCAAATATGTTCGGCAAGTAACGCTGCAAAAGAGAAAATTCCAACATATCACCTGATTTTCTTCAAAATGGGTAGCAAGAAATTAAAAGAAATGTGGAAATGGGCATTAAATTATACTCTATCCGTTTTCAAATCTGACAAAGAGTATATTGAACATCGAATATTAAAGGTCTCTGCTGATAAATAATTGTCTTTTTTCTTTTTAATGCGTTTCTTGGCGTAATAATGTTAGAAATTGCAAATAAATTATAGTATTTTACACGTAGCAATTAGTCCCTATACTATACCTGGACACCACGTTTAAGGCTATAATTTCCGTCGTTTTTATGTTAAGGTGAGGATGCTTCAAAGCGCACTCAGTATTGTAAATTAAAAACCGATAATTATTTCATAATCATCTTGTACAATCTACTCAGCAATTTATTCACTTTCGCATTTGGATTTCGCTTTTTCTTCATCGTCCTTACGATTTGTATAACAATATGAGTTCAGGAAATAGTTCAAATCCCATGGATCGACGGTGATTCCTTTGCGATGCATGAGCGTGCGTTTGGATGCAAATGGGTGGATTTAGAGTCCCATCTGGAGTAATTCTTCCTCTCCTTCACATTCCGATTCACGCGGCTGGGTCCTCCGCATCCTGCCAATGAAGGGATATCCGAGCCATTGAGGAAGCCATAAACTATCGCGGGCCTTTCGAAAAGATTTTTCGCCTCAAGCACTTGCTTCTTGTCTGTTACAGTAAAAAAATAGAAACGAGACATATTCATATCCAATAATACAGGATTATTTAAATCGATGTGGGGCATTTAAAAGTACTGTAACAAACTTATTTTTGAACATATGCTTACCAAAACGGGCTTAAAATGAAGGAAAAAAAACCTCAAAGATTTTCATATTACATCATAAATGTTTCATATGACTTCCTCGAGTCACGGAATTCAGTAACCTGGCGGTAAAGGTCGCTTACTTGCGACTGGAGTAGTTTTATTCGAGTCGTGAGATCGAGCCCTGATGCCACTAAAAACCTGAGGAATAGTGGGTCTGTTGCACTTAAATCTGGTCGGGGTCCCAAGTCCTTTCATTAGCGTGGTGTAGAAGTTTGAAGAGGGATGTGCCAGCTCAAGTGCCGTCTTCGTCACTTGACGGAGATTCAAATGGCGAAGTCCGTCGCTGAAAGTGAATGACGTGAATAAACAATATCAATTTCTCTCTCATCGAGTCACGCGCTTAATGTGCAGACGATAGTCTAGTTGAGAAATTCTTCCCTTGTGGTACGTGTACCCCCAGGGATATGTGAAATGGTTTCAAGGGGTATGCAGAAAAAAGGGGTAAAAGAGGCCATTGACAGATATATTGAAGAGAAAAGATTTTTAAAAAAACTGTTGTAATAAGTGGCTACTGTCAAAAATTGTTGTAATGGCACTAAAATCTTGCATATGTGCCCGATATATTTTCGAAATTAAACCGTCTAGCTTTGACCCTTCAGAACTGGGCAGTTACTGTATTCTAAGTTACCGATTAAATAGAGTCTTTTTTTTTTTTTTTTTTTAAAAAAAAAAAAAAAAAATAGAATTTTTGACGCGATGTATTGAAAACAACCAACCAGAAATTTTCGAAACACTGCACGATTTTCTGTCTTAAACGGATCTTCACGTATATTAAGAAAATAAGAAGTAAATTGTACAACATCTGAATATATTGAAGGCAGATTTTGAGAAACTATTTTCGCAAACGGGGAACAGACGACTACTGGGTTCCATTTTCTTTTAGTAAAAATTATTTCCAGTCTGAGAAAAAGTTAAGGAGATTATGCTGAAAACGAGAATTCTTCACTTAAAGTAGAATTTGAAAAGAAAAATTCCCTTATCTCATTCTGTAATGAAAGAAGAATATCATGAAGTGTCTAACCACGACACCTATATTCTTTGAGATGCAAACGTTTCTTCTGAAATTTGCAGATTGTTTCAAATGTTTTTGCTAATATTCGTAATATCAATAACTTGTAATAAAATTTCACAAAATTGACAGAAACATTGACTACGTACTAGAAAAAAAATATACAGATATTTTAAATGAAAATGTAGCATATTCAATGAATATGAACTATTAAAGCAAATATTTTTTACAATCGATATTTTTCTTTCTTAGTTGTGTATCCAGTAACATAGGGCAACTTTTATTAAAAATACAGTTGAGGATCTTACAAACTCAGAAAAACGGCGATTATATAGTCTGTCGTATTTCTGCTGTTCTCTGAAACTAGCTAGATGATAAATTCTGCTCAATAGTGTGTTTAGTACTAGTGTACAAGTCCCAATGTTAAGGCGAATGATCAAGAAATGTATGTCAACCTTAGTGAACGGTTCTTTTTCTCGTTTTGAAAGGTTTTGAACTGTGAATCTTCGAGTTCCCAAGATACTATCAAGCCAATTAAGACAGAAAAGCTGGGAATGAGGAAAGTGCTTTTATTATCGTATAGCTGGTTGTATGGAAAGACTAGTCTACCTTAGATTATCGGTGAAGCTAATCAGTTCTAACGTAATCAAACGAAGATCTTTTGCTGGCTTGGTTGATTAGAGAATTTGTCCTACAACTCACACATCTACACAGTTCTAAGCTTCTCAAAGCCGTTCTGTTGCTCAACGAAACGTTCTGGGTGCTTAATACAGTTATAAGATGAAATCAAACATTTGTAATCTATTTTTGCAAAACCTATAGTATATTCACCCAAGTAATAAAATAATAATTGCTCCAAATATTTTTGTTCTTTTAATTTTAGAAATCCGAAGGCTATTGGCACCAAACCTTATAATTTTGAGCCTCGTTTAAGTAAGGAAGACAGTACTTGATCTGGAACACCACTACAGTACCATGCCAAAGGGAGAATTTTGCCCCTGAAAATATGTAGCGTGTATCAGTCCCTCTACAAAACGAGTCTTTAGTGGAATAAGGACTCGTACTAGCGGCTTTACAAATTCGCCGGCCATGAACCTGATGCATGACCATTCGGCTACTGTGGCCACTATCGAAAAGGTAAACAGACAAATACTCGTTTCGTAGAGGGACGAATACACTTTAATTCTTTTCAGAAGCAAAATTTGGTATTTTTCCGTTTCACCGGCGCAAATCTCCAAAGCAGACTTTATTGGCGACAACATACAGAAAACACATATTCCGTTTGTCGTCGGTTGTATCATTTTTGGCGACTTTATCGCTTTCCCCGGTGAAATGGAAAAGTACCCAAAATTCTTCCCTTAAGGTATTCAATGACTTCGGTAACTCTCATTTTTGTTTTGAAAATTTTCACTTTATTTTTCTCACGATTACTTTTGCTTACTTCTGAAAAGAAATGTTGCCGGATCCCGTTAAATCCCGGTAGTTGGGGTTCATAGTTACTAAATCACGAATTAAGTGAACCGCAAACTATTGTATTATTATAAATTGAGAAATAATATAAGTGTAAACATCAACATGAATTTTCTGTGTTACATTTAACTCTTTCGACATTATTTTTAATTATTACGGAAATCCCTTGTACGAGAAAAAATCGATGATTTTTTTAACTCTTAAATATTGAGAAATACAAAATGGTTAAACGTATAACCATTCTCGCTGACTGCAAGATCTTAAAGATATTCTCTCACAATAAAAAAAAAATCCAAACTACAACATTTTACTTTAAAAAAAATGGTGATTCATATTCAATCTAAACATTCAAATACAAAATAGATAAATAAAATGAGTTAAAATGACCGACGCTGTATTAGTCCTTATCTTTAAAAGAGTGCGTCTCATAGACAACCTTTTGGAAAGACAACTTCCTGATCGGATTTTTGACTTATTTTTTCTCACGTTTCTAACTTCTCTTACTCGAAGTATAAATTTTCCATTGTTAATTAGAAATCCATAGCATGTTCATCCAACGATATATATATATATATATATAAGTTCAACGAAAAGTTTTGAAAAGAACAGATTTAGCCACCTAAAGTTCGCTTTTTTTTATAATTATTATAAAATTACTCAATTATACATAGGAATTAAAGTAAACGATGAAATGTTGAGAAATGGACAATAGTAAACTTTTCTGATATTGAAATTAAAGCAAACGATAAATGATTGAATTGAATATATTTAAGCTAAATGTAATTAAAACTGAAACAAACGACAAAAAATTGAAAAGTGATCTGGTACTCCAAAAGTGATCCACCTAAAACAATAGCCTCTTGAGTGGCTAACAGAAAGAAAATAAAAAGGTATTAATGTCTGTTCTTAACAGGAAATCATGATGTCATCCGAAAAAGATACATCTGCATCTCATAAAAAGGGGACCATAGTAAAACCGCGTATTAACGGAGTACGACTATAGAGTGAAAGAAGAAAAATAAATATCCGTAGAGGGAGAATATTACTATTATTTTGCTCCGAATAAACTGAAATTTAAAATCATGTAAAAACAAAATGGATAAAGTTTTTAATGTACAGTTCCTTTACAGAAGCCCTAAGAAATGAGGCTCAAAATCGAGCTGAAAAAGCAATCTCACGGTCCATTGCTCGTATCTACATCAGCAAACGAAGCGTGCAACTCATCGGTTCATATTAATGACGAGATGGGTTGGGAAACCATCTTACCGCTCATTCCACGGGCAGAGTAGCCAGGGGGAGCCATAAAAATCTTGGAGTCTTCAACCTGTCGACCTTGACTCCGCAGAGCACTCCTTCCCTCAGTGCTCGAAGGAGATAAACCTGTTTGCTCTCCTAAGATTTTTCCTGCTCACAAGAGCATTGGAGGAAGAAAAGGGCTGCAGGACGCAAAAGAGTTGTCGAAATAAATAATAATAAAAAAAAGGCAAGTGTTCTGGAACTTGCAGAAGGATCTAACAGCTGTAATAAGATAGAAGAATTATTGCTTGATCATTTTTTGTTGATAGTTCCAACATATATTTTATCCATACATATTTTATGGTAGTTCGTTAATAACACACATACAGTGAAAACCACTTATTACGAAACTGAATAGACTAAAATATTCTTCCGTGTTAAAAGAATTTCATGTCAAGCGATGCAATGTTCAAAAAAAAACTCAGATATTTTAGATGTCGCCAAATTTTATTAATTCGATTTCCTGCTAAAATGTACACTTGTAGGAACACATACATCATGTTAGATCCATTACATTTCAAATAATTATGCATGATCAATAGAAAATGAATATTTTTTTTATGAAAAATCTGATTTTTTTTTGTCATGCACACGTAAAAAACTAGTTTATATAAAGTACAAAAAAATAGTACATTTCTCCGATTTCGACACACAAGTTACCAGTTTCGATACACCCATCATCGAATTCAAAAACCGGACAGAAGATTAAATTATTCTGACAATGGCACACAAGGGCAGCTTCACTTCCCCGAAAGACCCACCGCGTAACGAGGCGAATGCACGCCAGATCGAGGTCCCAAGTCCTTCTGTTGGCGAGATGTGTAAGTTTGGAGAAGAAAGGACCATCGCAGGCATCGTCCTCATCAATTAACCGAGGTACAAAATAACAAGATCCTCCTCCCAAATTACCAAGTTAGGCTCCATTAAGAGAATTTACCTTTCAAAAATTACATAGGCCTATTAGGACGTCTCTAACTGCTGCTTTGCAGGTGATTTCCGGAGTTCCCCCTAATCATCTTACCCTAAAATTTCATTTTCTTAAATATCAAATTTGGAAGTAGCATAATTCCAACTTTTTTTTTTACCTAATTAATAATATTCCAATTGAATCAAATACTTCACTGAGAGCTGTTCGTCCTGAAAAAAAATTTATTTTTCTTAACAAATTTTTGGGGCCCTCAGAGTGGGGGATTTGTTCCGACGGATCCAAGGATAGGTTCCGAAACTGGATTCTTCGTGTGTGTCTTCCACCAGGGTATCCTAAATAGGGTCTACATGTTTAACTGAATTTTATAATTGAGTTTTCCAGACCGAGCTTTTGGCAGTTGGGTTCCCCGTTTTGTGGGCCGGATCTCATAACTTCAAAGTTTCTATTTATTCCGACAGTTTATTGTCAATATTGCTACTCCAGAGTACCAGAACCAACCAGAGAAATAAACCAACCTTTATTATTAATATTAAAGAAAAATTGCCAACCTGTTCTGATTTTCAAACCTATACAGGGTTCGAGCCATGTCAGAGATTATTACAATGAAACTACAGATTCATTTGCAAAACTCTATCACTGATGGTGAGGGGAGGAATATCCCTTCCCCTCTATATCATATAATTATGATTTTACGAAATATGCTTCTTTCTAACTGGGAGGTCTGGTGGTCAACTTGTAATACCGGTTTAGTTTAGTTTTAGTTTAATTTTTATTAACGACGCACTAGAAGAAACACGAGGGCTATTGGCGACGGATCTCGTAATTTTCAACCACGGTCAAGTGACGAGGACGACACCTGAGCTGGCACCCCCTCTCCTAACTTCCATACCACGCCAATCTTGTAATACCAGTATTTGGGATCGTTCCTATATTCCGAGACCAAATCTGAGTTTTTATATGAATTCTGGTTTTATTACTCGCTTCTTCTAAACTGTTCATGGATCTTCGTTTGTAATTTAAATCATTTTAATTTGAAAAATATAAATTTATGTTAATATGGCTCTATCGGAGATGCTGACCACTACGTTTTTACTTGTCCTTTTACTAAGGATTTTCATTTAAATTGTCTTGTTGTTGAAGCAAAACCTATTTGGCTGAAGTCCTCGTGTGAAAATCCTTCGAATGAATTCTTGCATTCTAAGCTTAAATCCTGTATTCTTACGGCTCGTAAAATTACCCAACAAATTTCATAATTGTTCCAATATTCGGTTACATTTCTAAATGTTCAATTTCCCATATTTATGCTCATTGTGAGCCTATGTAGATTATATAAATATTAGACAAAGTATTTCGTCTCATTTTAGTAACTGCTAAATTAAATTCTAACATTGAATAATAACTCGATTGAATGTTCTTACGTTTGTTTGGTTTAATTAACGTCGCACTAGGAGCAACAAGGGCTATTGGCGATGATCCTCGTAATTTTGAACCTCGGTCAAGTGACGAGGACGACACCTGAGTTGGCATCCCTCCCCCTCTCCTGACATCCACACCATGCCAAAGGGAGGACTTTGGGACCAGACAGATTTAACGTGCATCAGCCCCGTCTACGCGGTGGGTCTTTAGCAGCACCAGGCTCGAACCTATAGCACGACGAAAACGTCCGGCCACCAGTCAACTGCCTTATCCACTAGGCTACCGCGACCACTATTCTTGAGTTGATAAAAAAAAATACAACATAAAATAAAAAAAATTATACGGTACAATATTTGTTAAAACATAGTACATATATTTAGAATGTTTGTGATGAGTTACTCTAGTTGCATGGTTACACTTATACTTGTTTTATTAGCTTTTAAGTAACACTTGCAGGACTTTGAAGACATTTTAATGTACAGTACACTGTATGTACACAATTGTAATGTGACATTGTGTTATGTAACCCGCTAGAAAATAAGAAATAACTTACAGAAATAGAAACTGATAGTTGCGATAAACACAGGACGAAAATGCGACCAGCTCTAAGTCATTACTTAGTGGTCAATAACTACAAACACCAGAACTCATACGAAAAATTCTAAAAGTGAACCGTTGATCAGTGTCAGATTATAGAATGTTTACGAACCGTCGGCTGAGGTTACTTTACCAAGCTCTTTGTAAGGAAAATGTAAAATTGATACACCAAAATATATTTTAAGATGACAAAGTATCCTAAAAAGAATTAAAGTACCGGAAAAGATTTATTACCTTATTTTAATCGAGTGACTTTTCTAAATATATGTACTATGTTCAATAGCTCCAGCTGCATTAATTAGAGTTATTTAAATTTTTTTTAACAATGCGCCAAATTCTTTCATTGACCTCTAAAATTTTAACCTAGTTTTTCTCTCAGTTCTTTTTTTTTATTATTTTTAACGACGGTAAGGTATTTAAAATAATATATTTTTTTTGTAATCAATAGAACATTTTGAAATTTTTTCTGATTGTTTTCTATGATACGTTTGATAGAAAATAAAGATTTGTATAATAATAATAAATATTTTATAATAATAACAAGGATTTATATAATAATAATTTAAATAAAGATTTAAATGAATAGTTATTTCTTAAAAAAAAATCAACATAATTAGATTTTTCTAAATGTTTTTTAACAGTGTTTGGTAAAAACCTTTCTTTAAAAATTTTAAATGACACTGGTATAACCAGCATCTTCCCTCTACACAGAATTATGAAAAACACTTCAAAAAAATTGAGAAAATTTATTTTTAAAAAATATTAAAGTTTATAGAAGTAGTAGGAAATTTATAAATTATTGAAATATATTGGAAAAATGTATAATATTAAATAATTGTTTGTTAGAATATGAGGTTTTTTTTTTTCTGAAATGCATGTCTTATGTATGTTCGAATTGGGTAAATATAAACTTTTCTTATAAAATTTCTAGTAAAAAAATTCTCACAAGGTACCGTGATTCCATAATTTTCGGCTGTAACTCTCAGCTACATTACTATATCTATTCTATCAAACCAAACCGTGAAAAGTTTCTGAAAGCTAAATGTGTTTCGTACGATTCAAGACATTCACCGCGAAACCCGATATAGGTTTGTAAGTATTGACCTAAAGCACGCCAGGTATTGTTGATCCCCAGAAAAAAACAATGGGAAAGAGAATTGTGTGCCGGCTATTTCTGCAAAAGAAAGATGCAACTACACGCTATCAGCACGCAACAGAGCTTTGCGGCACACGAAGGATCATGGTCGAGCTCTCGTCACAATGAAAGCGAAACAAGACACAAGATTGTTGTAAACGCAAATCCTCATGTAAGCAAACTATTTTCCAAGACGATTGCGGGGAAATTGCAGATCTTTGCTTAATAAGAAGCAGTTTCTTAAGTATACGGATTGAGCTGGCAATCAGAGTTTATTGTTCTGTTGAAATGCTTATTGATTACTATATAAAGATTCTTGGAGTTTTGTTGCATTAATGTCACACTAAAACTCCCTTCCTATGAAATGAATGAGTAAGTGAGTGAAAATTCATGTTTATATGGTGAAAGCGGATGTGAAAGTTTGGATTAAAGGAAAATGTGACTGCTCTTTGGTGGTTTTTATTGACAACATTCTTGTATTACTTAAGTGGCCCTTGTAGCTGAGTGGTTTTGATCGCGAGCTGACAATCAGCGTTTTTTCCGTCGCGTCAAAGGTTCGAATCCTGATTCCACTGAAAACCAACCTAGTAGCGAGGTTGATGCACGTTAAATCTTTCGAGGTTCCAAGTCCTCACGTTGGGGTGATAGCAAGTTCGGAGAATGAAGGGCCAGCTCAGTTATTGACCTCGTCACTTTCTCAACTTTCAGAATGATGATTTATTGTTTTTTTTTTAATAAACTCATTAGTAATAACTTTCACAGCTCTTAAGATCACACGTAGAAGCTACAGGCAACGGACTTCTTTTGAAACAATGCCGGTCACGAGGTCACGACTTTGACCACACGGCTACCACGGCACAGTATTAAGCAAAAACAGAGAGCCGCAAGCGTTCACTGCAATAAACACAGAGAATATTGAAAGTATGTGAAAGTAAGATATTTCTCTTACACTTCTTGCATACTACGATCCAATTTCTTTAAAAATTATTTCATCAAAAAGGAATTAAAGAATCTTGTACCCTAACCTAGAAATAAACATTTATGTTTTTAATACGAGGAAGAACAATCGATGTATGAATTTCATATCAATGCGGACACAAATATTTATTACCGAGAACACAATATTTTGTTTAAATTCTTGAGGAAATTTTTAAAAAAATGTTATAAAAATTCCTCAGTTAATATACACTGAGAATATTACGTGATGTTTGATCCAAATCAATGCCTATCCCTTAAAGGACTGTTAAACAGATCTAGTTTAATGATATTTTAAATGTGTGAAAAAATTTATTAAAATACAGATATTCCTAAATGCTTTTAAGCAAAACTCATAGAAATATGATTAAAAATTTACATGCTTATTAACTGGTCAAAATTATCTTTAGGAAAACTTTAAAGCTTATTTTCTCAAAATATAATTTTACATCATTTCACGCAAGGTACCTTAAAAACTATTCTAGATAATGTTTCGAAATTCGTACAGTTATAGTATTATATTATTTTGCATCATTTGAATAAAAGTATTCTGCTTCGTCCATATTTTGATATCTTTTCAAGGTAGGTGCGTATTAAAATATGAAACATTTTAATAATAAGTTTCAATAAGCTTTAAAAAAATTGAAAGCTGCTTTAAATGTTAAGTATTATTGGTTTAATTATATTTCCAAGCATTTATTTTCATTATAAAACAAAAATCTTAAGTTCTGAAGAAAAACTTTTTTTATTTTGGATAATGCATGCGAATCAAATGTATAATTATACTCCTATAATGTGAAAACAGAGTGTTATCAAGGATCAATAATTATGAATATTTAAAATAAGTTTATCAAAGTATAAATTATAAACTGTTGCATAAAAATGTATCTTTCGATTGGAGCTTCAAAAAAAAATATGGGAACTCGAAGAAAATAGGGAAAATGTTCGATTTATTGCGTTTAAAGGTCGCATGATCCTTTGCAGAGTCTCAGGACCCTTTACCTTTAAAATTTTCAATTTTTTAGAAAAGAAATATAAGTTGGAATTGCAACGTTTCTGAATATTTTTGTACTAAAAGTCTAGCGATACTTCCAAAACTGCTAGAGTTATCGAGAGAAAAAATTAAACTCTATTAAACTAGATTTTTTTTTGATGTTGTTATTTTTCAAAGTTGATCTCATTTTTCTCAAAACAAAAAAAAATGTAAGCATTAGCGCAGGATTGTTCAGATATTATTAATCATATTATTAAATCTCATACTTATGTTTAAGATAATTTTCTTAAAGATTTATACATCAATTGTTGGAAAATTATCAATAGAAACAATTTTATGTGAATTTTAATTGGATTAAAAAAAATTTCATCATCTTCTAAATATGTTATCTAACAAAATTTTTCAATCTTTTTTTAAAAAAAAGTATGTATAACTTCAAAACTGAACATTTTTCTACTAAATAAGATTACTTTTGAAAAGTGTGATAAACGTTTTACTTCAGAATCCTGCGTGAAGTAAAATACTAGTTTCTGTAATTTTAAAAAAGAAGCGTCCAATTTTTAATTTCTTTATAACCTTTTTTAGATATCTTTCAAATTGCATGAAAATATAAGAATTGACTTAAATATATATAAATATTATACGGTAAAAGTGTCAAGAGCTTTTGCTTCGTTTTGAAGGAAAATTATTTTGGTTTGAGAAATGATGTTTGTTTGTTTTTTTTCCCGTGTGCGTTGATAATAGTTAAGAGTCCTGAGTCCCCTTATACTATAAGAGTCTCAGGACTGATGATCGATGTTATTTTTCTTACATGTAACACTCACGCTCCAACTGTTTACACCTTCTAGGATTCTAAAACGATTATATTATTTACATGTACATATGTGAATCAAACACATCATCAATATCTAAATTGTTGACAAAAACCAGACATCACAGATAATTGTATTTTCCGAATTTATATCCCGGCACGGATGGATTTCTGCAATTCTAGCACATAGTGATTCGAGGTAATGTGACACTCATATTACAACTGTTTACACCTTCTAGGTAATGACTCTTTATGATGGCAATAGACTTCAACAATAATAGGCTATTAGGAGAGAGATTCTCACTGGAAACTATCACTTCGAAAAGTGGAACGAGGGCAATTGCACCCCGAAAATCTCAGCCTTAATTGTTTTTCGGCTGAAGGAGCGTCTAATGCGCAGAACTGACGAAAGACAAAAATAGGCGCCGAGCAATTGATGTAGGACGAAATGTGTTACAATGAAACATTTCTGCTCTTTTTCTTAAATCTCAATTCACGAATCATTCATAAAAAAAAGAAACAGCGAAACTTTTGTCTGAGTTAATTAATCCGACTGTGGAAATGGTTAAGTTCTGAGTTAATTTATAGCAATGAGTCATCTCGTTTTACCCTTCAACTAACATTTCTGAAACTTTAAAGAGACTTTGGATGAATTGAGTATATCTCCCAATGGGTGAAGCGTGACTTATGTGGATTAAATTAAAATTACTGAAGTATAATGAATAGGTTTGAAGAATTTTATTTATAAGTAGCGGAGAATTTAATACTGGTATTGTTGGTTTAGTTAATAATAAAGAGAATGGAGATGAAGCTATAAACGACGGAATATAGTGACCGTCTTGCCAAGAGTAAAACGTTATCGGAATCACAGCCAGGAAGGATCTATTTAGAGTCAGTGAATCGAATTCTTTTCTCTATTTCCAATTAGGACTCGAATCCGATTGGCTCCGATCAGATAAATAGTAAGTTGTAATATTAAACATTAGATTCTGTAACGTGTAGTTTGCAATCAGAGATGCAGTAGATTAGAAATTAAATGTTGATTATTCATCAATCTGAATAAAATATCTTGGTCTTAATTACAGTATAGTTTTCTATTCATTATATTATTTAATTACTATTTAAATAGTACTTATTAAGGAAACTGAAGTAAATAATATCGGGGTGTGGCGCATCTTGTAGGGAATTAGATAGAAGATCATGAATCGATTCATTGATTGTCTGTTAAAATCGTTTTTACAAGAAACATGAGGGCTATTAACGATGGACTTCCTCATTTTGAACCACAGCCAAGGGACGAGAACGAAACCTGAGCTGGCGTCTCACTTTCCAAATTCCCACACCTTCCCGACGGGAAAACTTTGAGTCGGGATAAAATTAATATGCGTAAACCTTGTTATATAACGAGTCTTCAGTAATCAGGACTCGCACGGAAACAACGCCAGCCATGCGCTCGTGACTACGATCACTTGGTGACTGCGGTGGCAACGACTAACAATTATGAGATTCCTATTTAAATATTTAAATCTACTCTCTCACTAGAAAAAATTTTAAATTTAAGAGCAGAATTGGTTATATTTTCTTAATTGTTAAATTACTGTCAAAATTTACGGTTCAAGGCAGAGAAAGCCTGGGATATCAGCAGAGTGAGGGCTGCTGAATTATTGTGAAGAGATGATAGATCGAATTGCAATTGGTTGCCACGGAAGAAGTGAGCTAAGGAAGCACCTACCACATTGGTCAGAGAGCTAAAGGGGTCGGGACTTCAGTTCGGAGACGAAAACGACTCCATTTTGCCTGTCGTCCATGGGATTTTGAGAGGTTTTTTTCGGATAGAAAAAAGATTTAAAATAAATGTAATAAATTTTAAAATGCCGTGCTCGACGCTAAATTTAGAGAAATTAAGGCCAAAAAATAGGTGTGATTTTATAGCGCGAGGAGAATGATGTTTGAAAAGAGAGATTTGTTCTGTGTTTCTAGCATAACTGTGACTGTGACTGCGAAGCATCGCTGGTGTGTTGGTAGAGATAATTCCTTATTATTTCTTTTTTTTTTATATATATATACTTTTCTTATAATATCCTCCCTCCATTTCTCCCTTTCTTAAATGTACAATATTTCGTCTGGATCTGGGATTAAATTCTGTGATCCGCGTAAAGTTATATGTTCTGTGAAACTACTTCGAGCGTTACTCAAAGGACCAGTGGCTTAAGTACTTCCCGTATTAATAATGGGAAGTTAAGTTTTAGGAATGGAAATAGAAATGGAATCCGGTGTTCGATTATTCCAAATATTCATAGGCGAAAAAAAATGACAACGTTCAATCCAAGTTCGGGAGATTGTTAACCTTGACTACTAAGTCGCGGCACAGCGCTGCTCACATTTTCGAAAAGCCTTTACTGCAACTTTCAGTTTTCATTTCATTGAAAAATTTCTTGTTTTCTAGCGGGTTATATATCACATTTTCCAGATGTTACAACTGTGTATTTATTGTGTGTTGAGTAGTAAAATGCTCTCGAAGTGCAGGAGATATTCTTCAAGTGCTAAATAAAGCTAATAAATGTACGCATGTGACTAGAGTAGCTTGTTAGAACTTGTTTTAACTATCAATGTACTCTATCCGTTTTTCTTTCGTATTGCGTTTTTCATCAATGCAAGAATTTACAAATAAATTCATGTTGAATGTCAGAAGGAGACGGAATTCTTTATCGGAAATTTATATCGTCTACACAGGTTCAAAACGGGCATAAACACAACAGAATGTCATAATTGTTTAAATTTTTATCTGGAGTGACTTTTATATATACTGCTGTTTGTAGAAAATGCAACACCATGAAAGAATCATCAGAATCAAATGAAATTTAATGCAGAAACGACTTGTACTGATACAAATAAATGATGAAATTTTCAAAACAAAAGAAACAAATTAAGCGTCCGAAATCAGTATTTGGTGCAGCCACCATGCGCTGCAATAAGTGCTGCTATACGACGTGGCATGGAGTCAAACAGATGTTGAATATCTGCTTGAGGAAGAGAATTCCATATCGCTTGTATGCGCAACCAAAGTTCGTCTTTGGAAACTGCAGGACGCGGATCACGAGCGAGACGCCGACCAACCATATCCCACACGTGCTCAATAGGCGACATATCCGGTGAATAAGCAGGCCAAGGAAGAAGTTGCATGCGTTGTGCTGAACAGAAGTCTCGAACAGTCCGCGCAACATGTGGGCGTGCATTATCCTGCTGAAAGATAGCTCCAGGGATGCCTTGAAGGAAAGGAACGACTTCGGGCTGTAGCACTTCACGGACGTACCTGTTGCTATTGAGATTACCCTCAATTCGTATCAAATTGGATCGTCCATGATACGAAATCGCACCCCAGACCATAACTCCGGGTGTTCGACCACTATGTCGTTCAATAATACACTCAGGAAGGCAGCGTTGACCGGCATAACGTCTAACACGAACACGGCCATCATGGGTCCACAAATTGAAGCGTGATTCATCTGAAAAGACAACTTGGTGCCAATCAGCTCGCCTGTCTCTGTGCTCAAGAGCCCACTGCCGACGCAGCCGTCGATGATTCGCCGTGAGGGGAATCCTGTATAAAGGCACCCTTGCACGCAATCCACGGCGCAGCAGACGACGACGAATTGACGAAGCCGACAATTGTACACCTGTAGCAGTAGACCAACGTGCTGCCAGCTGCCTGGAGGAAGCTGTGCGATCATTCACCGCCATGCGGAGCAGGTGTCGATCATCGCGCTCTGACGTCACCTTCTGTCGTCCAGTGCCTGTTTTTCGAGTTGTTCGGTGCTCGTCGGTCCACTGCTTCCAAACTCGCATCACTGTGGAACTGTTCCGCTGCATACGAGCTGCTATTGCGCGATAGGAAAATCCTCCTTCTCGAAGGCCGATTATCCTCCCTCGTTCAAACTCCGTAAGTTGCTTGAATTTCTTATTCTTCCGTCGTGGAGGCATACTCAGGTCTCACTAAACGTTTGCCACTAACAAATAATCATAGACTTTTTTCAACGTCCCGCTACAGCACTTTATTTATACGCTTTCAGCATCAATTCAGAGGGCGCTGCGCGCGCCGCGCACGCGCGATGGCTCTGAAACTTTATTAATTTGCATAATATCCTATAATTGACATTTGCTGCGAATTTCATTTGCTGCGAATTTCATTTGCTGCGAATTTCATTTGATTCCTTCATGGTGTTGCATTTTCTACAAACAGCAGTTTATATATATATATATATATA
>BMAW01002135.1:10806-21428 GCA_019974015.1 Nephila pilipes | reverse complement strand
GCTGAACAATTTAATTTATAAGATTATAAGCTGAACAATTTAATTTAAAGGAAATAGATCGATCCAGATTTCTTGACTTCAGTTCGTTTACGAAAGACGAAAGCCAACCCTACCGTTCGTGGACGATTCAATTCAAAAGAGAGCTGTAAGGTGAGATGGAAGATTTCCGATGATCTGTGTTTTAGACGTTTATAGATCACTGTCTTTAAGAACATAATGCCTCCTATAATTCTTTCCCAGGAAACTGTTACGAGAGGCATCATCTTCTAAGGGGATGAAACCTCTTCCCATTCCCCATCTATTCGGCTATAAACACTGACCCAAAGGTGCTTTTTTAGAAATAGCTAAGACTTTTCTATTCTTTTCGCAGTAATTGCTTACATGCAACCCTTTTTTCTCTTTATGAAGAAAACGAGGGGAGAAAAAGTTGCTTAAAAATTTTCAGAGCATTGTTTAGCGTTAGTATAATAAGAATAATCCAGAAACATTTAAATTTCGAGAAAGAATTATTGATTAGGAAATGTGCATTTGTCTTCTTGCGCACCTCCTGGGTGCACCACTGGATTTTAGGTATATTTGCGTACTAATTTCTCTCAAAATTAAAATGCTTCTGCTACATTTTAAAATTCTTCAATACTTCAAGATGTGTTTAAACATATTTATAGCAATTGTGTATAAATTTTTTTAACACAATTGTTAAAATTTTTAAATTTTACAGGAATTATTAAAATTTTTAAGCAAATTTATTTTAAAAATTTATTTAAAATTTTTAAAACAAAATTTTTAATAAACATTTAAAACTTCTCTTTTTGCTAAAGTGCAAAATGAATTTTTTTTGTAAGTAGATTTATAAAATGAAATAATACTTTTACTTTCTTTACATATGTGTGAAATATGTGTTGTGCCTGTAATTGAATTCAATTTTTTTATGGTTTTGTTTATTATTTTTAATAATTTTTCCAAATCAATTTATAGAATGATTTCTCTTTTTCGGGGAGATTTCTTTCTTTTTTAGTTTTAACAAGATCTGATGACAATTTTCTTTTGCGATAGCCTCAAATCATTTTTTTTGGAAAGTGTGCTAAATGAAATAATTTTATTTGAAATGTATTTATTTATTTATTTACTTGTAGTTGTCTTCGAATTATGGGTCTATACTACCATACTGTTATACGTTTATAATATCCAGTTCAGAATTTAAGTTAAAAAATTTAAAATTGTCATTTGAAATTTTACTTATTTATTTCTAGCGATATAATTTTTTTTTATCTAATTAAGGTTCACACTTTTCCGAAAATATCTGACATCAATATAATACTTAAGTATTGGAACATAACAAATGTTAATATGTTCGGAAAAAAAACAAATAAAAATTGTGTAAAGTAATTACAAGGAAAAAGTAAAATAATACAATTCAACAACTAAGTAGATCAAACATGCAATACTAAAAAAGTTCCTCATAAAATGAAGCAAATGGATTAAGTGTAACACTTTGTGATTATATATACCTTAAATATTTTTTTTACATAAATTGCAGAAAGTGTCCTATTTTCAAAAAAATACTTTAATAATTATCTTTGGAATCAGACGTATTTAATTGTAAATTAATATTACATTTTAATCAAAGGAAGGGTTTTATGAAATCACTTATCAGAATAAAAAAATAAGTTCCTATTTGCTGCGGCTGCTGCTTTAAACACATACACAAACTAAATCTGATATTTCTTTAATAACACATCATTGAACTATGTACAACGAGCTCCGAGCGAGTATCAAGTTACAGCGCAAGTCGGAAGAGAGAGAGAGAGTCAGGTCTCAGATGAGAAGAAATGCACGCACCAGGGTTTCTACCTTTGTCGAGGAACACATCGCAGCGCTTGTAGAATCTGTTTGGCGGACTCCACAATCGGTGAGTGATCTGCCTGATGGCGAACCGCCGCACACTCCCCCCGCAGAATCCTTAAGATATGAAACGTTCTAGGAAACGAACAATCTGTCCAGAACGCGTGGTTGTAATGTCTTGATTAAGAGGAGGCAAGTCTGTTTCGGGAAAATCACTATTATTTGGGATGAAAACTGGTTTTAGTCTGTCCAACGACAGGATTGATTTACGACCAGAAATGTCCACGTCGTAGACTTTGTCCGTTCGCCGCAACACTTTGAAGGATCCATCATAAGGTGCTTGAAGAGGTTTCCTTACGCCATCATGTCTGATAAAAATATGTGTTGACGTTTTCAGATCCGGATGGACGAAAACTGCTTTAGTTCCATGATTCGAAGTAGGTCGTGGTCGGATATGAGAGAAATGTT
The DNA here is from genome assembly GCA_019974015.1 of Nephila pilipes. Classification (NCBI taxonomy): domain Eukaryota; kingdom Metazoa; phylum Arthropoda; class Arachnida; order Araneae; family Nephilidae; genus Nephila; species Nephila pilipes. The sequence continues at coordinate 19,118 of BMAW01002135.1, read as the reverse complement.
CTTTTAAATCCTCGACCAGCTGCTTAGGCTGAATGTCGGAAGGCGTAGGATTAACAATTTCTCCTGGAAGTCGGAGGGTGGTACCGAACACCAGTTCAGCCGTTGTTGCCCGAATGGTGTCTCGAAAAGCAGTACGAAAACCAAGCAAAATGGTTGGACGCCCATTGCGCCGTGTTGTAGGCTTTTAAAGGGCGGTGGAACTCTTCTATTAAACCATTCGTTTGAGGATGGTAGGCCATCGTTCTAATTTTCTTTATTCTTAGCAGACAGGATAGTGCTTTAAAAAGAGATCCATCAAATTGGCGGCCTTGATCGGTTGTTATGCGAGAAGGACAACCAAAACGTGTTATCCAATGGTTGTAGAAAGTTCTTGCCACTGATTCCGCAGTTATATCCGGTATCGGGATGGCTTCCGGCCACCGTGTATAACGGTCTATCATCGTAGGACAATAATAATTTTCAGCTGATGGTGGGAAAGGTCCGATTATATTAAGGTGTTCATGATTAAATCTCCATGTTTGGTCAGGAGAAGAGCCTAATGGGGCTTTGGTATGCCTACTCACTTTTGCCTTTTGACACGATATACAATATTTAGACCAGGTAGAGCAATCTTTGCCTATTGATGGCCACACGAATCGCGAGCGAATAAATTTTGTAGTAGCTCGAATACGGGGGTAAGACATATTGTGCAATTGACTGAAAATTCGCTGGTGGTATTCCTTTGGGATATAAGGTCTAGCAGTTCCGGTAGATAAGTCGCAAAATAAAGGGATGTCAGAATTTGGTATAACTATTTTCTTTAACTGTAATCCTTAAGGGTTACTAATTAAATTTTGAAGCTCTAAATCCGATTCTTGCGATTTTCAATCTCATCATAGTTGGTAGGGTTGGGCATTTTGATAGAAGCTATTCTGGATAGGCTATCTGCTGTTACGTTTTCGTTTCCAGGGAGGTAGCAAATATTTGTCGTAAATTGGGATATGAAATCCAACAGTCTGGCTTGTCGTGATGAGCATTTATCTAAACGTTGTTTAAAGGCGTTAGTCAATGGCTTATGATCGGTAAATAATTTGAAATCCCTAGCTTCAAGCATGTGAATGAAATGTTTGATGGGAGCATATGAAGCTAGCAACTCACGATCATAAGCACTATAATTTTTTTTTCCGTTAGGGATAATTTCCTAGAGAAAAACGCAAGAGTTTGGGGTTTGTTATCGATTATTTGGATCAATGCACCTCCGATTGCAAAGTCGGATGCATCTACGTGCAGTATCAACTCTGCATCTGGTTCTAGATATGCCAAAAGCGTTGCACGTGCAATTAATTTTTTGCAAGTACAAAAATCCTGTTCAGCTTTGGTAGTCTATTTGATTACCCTATTATCATTATTTCTAGTGCCCTTTAAAAATTCACTTAGAGCGATCTGGTGTTGGGCTACGTTAGGTAAAAATCGGCGGAAAAAATTCAAAATTCCAAGAAACCGTTGAAGTTCTTTTATTGTTTTAGGCTTTGGGTAATTTCATATTGGTTCAACTTTATCAGGTAATGGTTTTGTTCCTTGCTGCGTTACGAGATGTCCTAAAAAGGAAATTTCTGACACTCTGAAAACGCATTTAGAAGTGTTAATTGTTAACACGTTATGTTGGAGCTTTTGGAATACAGCACGAACGTGAGTCTTTTGCTCAGACTGAAAATCAGAATATCATCCAAATAGACAAAACAGAATCTGAGTTCACCTAAAATTTAATTCATGAACCTCTGAAACGTTTGAGCTGCCCCACAGAGGCCAAAATTTAGGTACGGAAACTCGTATAAGCCAAATGGCGTACATACGACCGTCTTTTGAATATGATCCGGGTGGATGGGTATATGGAAGTATGCGCGTACAATATCAATCTTTGAAAAAAAATTTACAACCGTAAAGTGCGTTAGAAAAATCTTATGTATGGGGTATCGGGTACCTATCAGGGGTTGTACATGCACTTAATTTACGATAATCTCCTACTGGTCGAATGCTACTTGAGGTTTTCGGGACTACATGAAGGGGAGAGGACCAGGGTGACTTGGAAGGCCTGCAAATACCTTGCTCCATCATAAATTGAAATTCCCGTTTTACAATATCGTACAATTTTGTGTTTAAACGTCTAGGCCTGCTGTGAACAGGTGGTCCAGTTGTTTCGATGTAATGCATCGTATTATGTTGCACTTTTTTAATTTTAGAAGCAAGTGCTGTTTGGTCAAGGAATTCCGCTAAAATATTGTAATATACTGTATTTCCTTAGCTTAACTTTATCGATGCAGTATTAAAACCAATGGCAATTTTACCATAACGAGACAGGTCGGTATTTGTATCGATAAGTCGTTGTCGTTTTAAGTCAATTATTAGATCGAAATGCTTTAAAAAATCTGCGCCTATAATTGGAAAAGGAACGGATGCTAGAATAAATTGCCATTTAAAACTTCTTCGCAACCCTAGATCGATATCTAATAATTTAGATCCATATGCATATATTTTTGAATTATTAGCTGCTGTTAGTTGTATGGGTTCCGGGGCTAATTTTCTGTTAGTTTTAGAAACCGGTAAACACGATACATCAGATCCAGAATCTATGAGGGATTTTAGATTGGTTTTGCAATCAAAAATATGGAGGCGACCAGATTGTGTGGCTATTGAAACGTCTGCCGCTGAAATATTGGCGTCGATAGCAGTGATTAGTTTTCCGGAGCCTGAGCAAAAGTACAGGGCTCCCGGCATTTTTTAGCTTTTGAGCCAAACCGGTTGTGATAATAACAAAAATCATCGTTAAAATGGTAATCCTCCCTCCGAGAGGGGGTCTTGCTCCTGTAAGGGGATTTAGTGTACCTCCGAGAGCGATTCATTAATCGGTTCCACAGAACATCCTCTGGATAATAAACCAGCGGGGTTAAGAGTACCTGAAATGTGGTGGCACATAGAAGGAGAAGTCAATAAACGTATTTCAGAAACCCGATTATGAATGAAGGTTCCCCAGTTTTGGTTATGTAGTATCTAACACAAAGCTGTAGTTGAGTCAGTCCAACAATAAACATCAACCTCAGTTAGATCAAGATCTTTAATTATAGAAGTGAGTAATCTAGATCCTATGCTACAAGTTAAAATTTCCAGACGGTGAATCGTAATGGGTTTTAAAGGGGCTACTCTAGACCTCGCTTGCAGTAAACTAATTCTCACCTCGTCGCCTTCTTCCCCTCTGATGAATACACAAGCACCGTAGGCCTTTTTTCTACTATCACAAAATAAGTGTAAAGTTATCGATTTACTTGTCGATTTTAGTCCAAACCACCTACTTATTTTTATATCTGAAAGTAAATGTAAATTTTTATACCAAGACTTAAACTTATTACCTAAATCTTCAGGGAGACTATCATCCCATTTAAGCTTAGAGTTCCATGTTTTCTGAAAAATCATTTTAGGGGTTAACATAACAGGAGCTGTGTATCCTACAACGTCAAATACTTGGTGAGCTACAGCTAAAACTATTCTCTTAGTAATTGTTTCATTTGAATTAATACTAGCCTGTTCTAATTTGCAGGACAGTGTGTCCGTATCTGTGTGCCATTTTTGACCCAACACAGAAATACTATCTTCATTGGAGGAATCTTCCTCAAAGATTTCATTGCTTATGTTTGACTTCCAACATCTGAGATTAAAATGACCCGATGGCATGATTGATTTCGACTCCAAGAAAAACTTTATAAGTTCAATCTCAGAATGCAAACTTGTCACACAGTTATCCACATAAAAGGATCTCTTAAGAATAGCTGCAGTTTGCCTTAAATTTTCTGGTAACTTACCCAAATGAAATTTTAAAGTCGCAGCCAGCAAATATGGACTGCACGTAATACCAAAAACAACTCTTCTGTGTCGATACTCTTCTACCTGTTCGTGATTACCCTTATCAAACCATAGGAACCGTAAAAAAAGGCGATCTTTTTCTCTTATGGCAATCTGTAGGAAAGCCTTCTCAATGTCAGAAGTAAAACCTACGTAATTCCTACGAAAACGATTTAAGATAGAGGGAATCATTTCAATTAAATTTGGTCTAGTTGCTAAACAATCATTCAAAGAAGGGACACCAGGTAAATGATAGCTGGCATTAAACACCGGTCTTATGTTAATGGTGCTATTTTCTTTAACTACAGGTCTGTGAGGTAAGTAATGAACACCTCTTACTTCCTCATTTGGTGTTTTCTCAATTATACCAAGATCTAACCATTCCTCAAAAACCTTACCATAATTATCAAAATTATTGGAATTCGTTAGTTTTCTTTTTACACTTGAAAGGTACTTTTCCGCATCAATCTTATTACTAGGTAAAACTGAACTATCTAAAACCCAAGGCAAAGCGATCTCATACCGACCATCATTATCAAAACTCAAAGTTTCTTCAAAATATTTCTGCGTATCCTCTTGTAACTGAGCTTCGTTTTTACTAACTGGAGGTTCCGTAATGCCCAAAACATCTAATCTCCATAAATCACTTATACATCGCTCTTTTACAAGTAGTGACGTAATGAGTGAAGCCGAATTCTCAAAAGTTGGCTCAGTGCCAGGATTAAACTTTCCCATAATCGCCCAACCTAGTTTTGTATTTATCGCCGTCAGACCACACTCAAGATTTACAAGTTTACCAGTTAATAGTTTACCTGCAACATCAGCACCAATTCACAATTTGATTTCCTTATCAACCTTTAAATTATTGGTCTTAAGATCACTAATTTTTATTTTATGTAACTTAAGTTCGTTATGCCAAGGACCAGATGGAATTTGTTTTAGACTAGAGCAGATACATTTTTGACCTAAAACATTCAACTGACACATACCATCACTAATGTCACTTAACTCACTTGAATAATTCTGATATACCGTCTCGGGGGTTTATACTCCACCGAACAATGACTGTTTGATTCTTGTATCACCCATACACTTTTAATATTCATTTTCTTAACAATGCCATCACTTAGATAAGATTTCATAGCACCTGAATCGTATATAGCTCTTATTAACATTTCTTTAGAACCATTCTGAATTTCAACTACAATAGTTCGCAAAAACACATCAGAAACTTCAATATAATTGTTGAGAGTTCTTGTTTTGGTTTCAATATCTCCATTTGAAATTTTCTCAGCTTTATTAGAATTTAAATCCGGACGCAAAACAACAAAGTGTCGTTTCTTACACAAGGGACACTTGTGTTTAGATTTACACTGACTAGCTCTATGGTTACATTTGAGACAAACAAAACAAGCATTTCTCTTCTGAATAATTTCTTTTTTACAATCTAAGCTCATAGAATAAGCCTTATCACAATTCTCAGATAAATGAAATACAGTATCACAAAATATACAAACAGGTTTCTTGTACTTAAACTTATTATAAAAAGGATTCTTAGCATTATTATTAGCATTAAGCAATTCACAAGCAGTAGGAACACTTTTTACCTCAGTATCGTACTTATTTTTCTTAACAACATATTTTTCAGGCATTAAATCTTCACGAGTAATCTCAATTCTGAACTCTGTATCTACTTCCTTTTTTAACAAACTCCATAAGTGATTCCAAATCACTCTTACCTATTTCCGCTGCGGCATTTTTTTGTCTCTCCCATATCTTAATTAAATAGGTTGGGAAGGCAGATTCAACCAACGGGAACAACAGGAAAGTATATTTATCCTGTGTAAGTCCTAGAGACTCAAGGGCACGAATTTGAGTCTGTAGTTTTTCGTACAGAGTCAGGAAATCTATCTTCGTTTTGTCAGTTATGACCAGTATCAAGAGTTCTCGCTTGTATATTTGTTTCAATACGCTCTCTTTTCCAAAACGCTCCTCTAAATATTCAATAGCTTTATTGTAGTTGACCTCCGTCGCTGGGAAGGATTCTACTATCTGCTTTGCTTTGGAGTCCGGCTTCATGGACTGAAGAAGATATTGAAACTTGTCGCTTACATCTATTCTTAAATCTTCATGTATTTTGTTGAATTGAATCCAAAATGTCAACCAGTTACATGGGTCTCCATCGAACTGAGGTAGTCGAATTTCAGGCAAATTCTGTTTCGCTTTCGCAGCGGCATGTGCACCGTCAGCAGGGCGCCAAGTCGGGTTAGGAGACGCGGAGCTTTCGTTTCCGGTTTCGGCCGAAACTGTGGCATTTTTAAACTTGATTTTAAACGTAGATAGCTTCTCATAGTAATTCGTATTCCTTTTCATACTCAGCATGAGTAATGCCAGCTTTCTTTTGAAGTAAGTTGAGGAATATCTCGTCCGATGTCTTAAAGTCCTTGTACTTTTCCGTAAGCTGATCAAGGTGAATTTCTAAATCATCTACATCTGGACTTTCAGCGGCCAATATTTCTTGTAATTTGATGACTGTCTTCGAATACGTAGCTCTGGCTGCTTTCCTCTTCTGTTGGGTAAATTCCATTTCAGTAGTCATTTTCTTCTTTCGTGTTTGGCTCACTTAAAGATCGTTGACTTATTAACAATCCGATTGACGTATCGTAAGGATGAAAGAAACTTCGTTCAATCCCGACAGGGATGCCACTATGTTGAGTACTTAAAACGTCAGGGTTCAATAATTATATCGTTATGCCAAAAAGTATACAAATTTTATTTACATACACTCGTTAACTACAAGAAATGGAAAACAAGGAAAAACATAGAGTCTCCCGCTCGAGAGTATCAGTTGCTGAATAATCCAATGTACTTCGCGCGCTACTACTGCTGCGCCACACTGTTGCCACTAAGTAGAATACATACCCTAATAATTTTGAGAGGCTTACACTGTGGATTCACAACAAAACCAAATCAGATAGTACCAGCGCCATATCTTGGATTTTCTTATAAAAAGACCGTCTTGTTTTTAAAAAATGTTAAAGTATATGAAGAAAATCACTAAAAACTAAAAGCCTTTCAATCATCAAAAAAGGATTCATTCAGGGGAATAAAAAATACTTTATTAGACTGATAAGTAAAAATCAGCATTCATTCGTGTAAACATTAGAATTGAACGGTGAGTAATGAAGGATCCCGAGTGAAATATGCTGTCATCAAAATTTGTCGTGGGACAACGTTATTTGTGGTAAATGCCTAGAATACTACCTGCATATATGAGAGTATGCAAACAAAATGTTAAGAACTATTCATATTAGAAACATATAAATTGAGATTATAAATATTATTCTCATTTTTAAGAATCTGCGTTTGTTGTGATATTCTTAACTTATTTAGAGTTCGTATTGAAGCAAATCATTTTATGTTTATTATAGAAGTGCTATGCAAAAATTTGTTCAATCTTATTGTGGAACAAAGCGTTTTGGTATCAATAACTCGGCCAAGAAAGCTAAGAAAGCCAAAGCATATCCACAGAACAAAGTAAAAAAGGCCAATTTTAGATCTTGTAAATTAAGTTGCTTTTCTGGTTCTTCATATTTCACATCCAACCTCTTTTTCAAAGTACTAGTAAAGGAATAATCATTTAACCATTTATTGAGGAATCCACCATTGTTTATGCGGTGAATAATCTCATTCAATCGTTCTCTACAACAGAATGCTTTATTCATTGCAATTCCCGTATACCAAACGCTTAAGTTATCATCAGACTCTTTCACGTTAATGTATGGCGACGAACCAAAAAATAATCTCATCGCCACTCTCGTAGTAATTAGGGCAACTGGATCATCCAACAGGTCTTGTACTCTTTCTCCCAGCAAGAATTCCCAGTTGTTTTTCTCAATAATTTCTCCCAACTTTACCATATATTCATTCTCACTTTCACGTAGTAATTGTCTGTCAATGGTTCCTTTATGTGTTAAGCATTTGTACTTTCCACTTAAAACCGCCCTCGACAACTCTTCGAAAGTTCTAGGGACAATTTCTTTTTCCGGCATGGTCAGAAAGGACAAAAAATTGGTTTTGTACAAGAAAGGCATGGCAACTGCAATGGTCAGCCATAAACCAAGCAGCACTCTCCTCCAGGGCGTGTCTCTGATATTTCCCATGGGTTGCGAAGCGATACTTCCCAGCACCCATAGGAAACTGCCCAAGAGAGTGGTGTTCCTGAATATTACTCTTTGAAAGAGAACAGTAGCGGCCAGTATCATCAAAACATATAGAATCCAAGCGTTCCGGCTGAATGGGTAGGTGAAAGCTGTTATCTTAGGCATCAGTCCAGGTTCCTTTGCTATAAAAGCCTTTTGGAGAACATAATATGGGATGCTGAAGTCAACCGCTTTCATTCTTTCTTCAGAAATAGATAAAGACTGCAGTCCAATGTC
>BMAW01002135.1:0-10406 GCA_019974015.1 Nephila pilipes | reverse complement strand
TGTGTGTGTGATAATTCAAAGTTTGATTCTTTAATTAGAATAATTAGTAACATCGTCATCCCACATATATGTTATGCTTCAAAAAAAATACTTTAAATAATTAAACACCATTTGAGTCGAAGTTCAATTTTTAATATTATTTATTTTATGGTAGCTAAGAGAGAAACTATATTCATACGGGTGGAGATATAATTCCTCTGTTTGATAAACAGAGCAAAAAGTCAGAAGAGCATATTAGGGAGAAATTTCTCTTGCTCTGATTTCTATAGAAAGGATTCTCATAATAGATCACGTGTGATGAGTGGATGGATTCTCACAGATTTCAGCTGCGCTCAGAAAGTATAATAGTGATAATCCTTATACATCTGAAGCCGTGAGAACTGCAATATCAGCGAATTTTTAAGAACGTGTGATTGTATGAATGAAGTTGTAAAAGGAATGTTATCAGGAAATTAGAATTCACACTTTACTTTTCAATGAGAGAATTGGAAAAATTAGGAAATTAAATTGCTATGAAGAGAAACTAATATAAATTAAAATTAAATCATTACACACACGCACGCTCTCTCTCACACACACTCATAAATTTATATATATATATATATATATATATATATATATATATATATATATACGAGAGCTATTCAGAAAGTAAGGAACGTTTTGGAATTAAAAAAAAATAATTACAAGAAAAAAAAATTAATACATACATCAGAAAGAGCGACTAAAATTCTACTTTTCTACATAATCACCAAACAAATTGAGGCACTTATCATAGCGGTGGACTAGCTTTAAAATTCCTTCGTCATAGGGTTCTGCCACCGGTAGCCTAGCTTATGTGTGACAATTTCAAACAACAAAGTCTGTGAAAAATGTGGAAAACTAAGCGAAAGCTCCGTTATTGTGAAACGGTGGTTTTCACGAATCTTTTCATCAACTTTAGCGACCAGTTCGTCAGTCACAATGCTAGGGCGTCCATTCTTCTCTTCATCGTGAACGTTAGTTCGGCCATTTTTAAACTGAGTGCACCATTTCCGGATTGAACTTTATTCATTACGTTGTTTCCGTACACTTCACACACTTGCCGATAAATTTCCATAGGTTTTAGGTTTTTTGTCAACAAAAACAGTATCACAGACCGCACCTCACAACTGGCGGGTTTTTCAATTGCAGCGCACCTTTTAAATTTGAATATCGAAAAAACGGGTAGCGTGGAAATGTTCCCGTTGTGATGGCTGGACGTCGACTGAGATGCCAAGCACGTAGACACCAAAATATACGTGATCGACGCGCGCCTAGCAACGTCAGACGAAAACGTTCCTTACTTTCTGAATAGCCCTCGTGTATATATATATACATGAATGAATGAGTAAAAAAAGCATTCGTATTCTTTTTTTGTGGTCATGGTTGCAATAATAAGACCACTTATCCAAATAAAGTCTGTTTATTTCAGATTGAATGAGAGAAAGATAATACCATGGTGATGAAAGTAGTGCAAGTTACGTCCATTAAATTGAGTGAATAACAGTATGTACATCTGAGGAGATCAGATCCATATTTTACTTTTCAGACGTCAGGGTCAAAACGATAGCGAGATGCATTTATCTTTTATAGAATTTATATGCAGGCACACATTCAAATCACGTAGTATTGGATGGCGGGATTCTTAGGGTTTTAGCTGCCGACAGAAAGTCTAGTAGGGCTTTTCCCTATAGGTCTGAATCTGTGTGAAGAACTGATATTGCAGATTTTAAGAGTGCATGATTGCATAAATTAGAAACTAAATTGGAATTCTATAAGGAAATAAGATTGAATTCGCTATTGTTATAGTTATAGAATAGAAATATTACGATTATACTAGAGTGGAATCATTACACACCCACACCCACGCCCACACCCACACCCACACCCACATATATATATATATATATATATATATATATATATATATATATATAACTTTGGTTGTATAGTGTGAAAAGTCGAGTTTTCGAGAGCGAAATTAGTGCCCAAAGGAGCGGATTTCTAAAGTAAAATAAAATTAAAAGTAAGAAGAGGACAATGTTATTTTTGTGCATAGGACATTTGATATTTTAGTGAATAAATTCCGTGTAGTAGATTTTATTATCAACTACGTTGATTAAACTTCTAAATTTAGTCATGTAACTCTATTTTACATGATTTGCATATGATAAATGACGTGACTAATAGGTTTAAAAACGTGAAAATTTTTAAGTGAATTAAAGAAAAAAGTAAGACAGGAAACTTTTTAAGATATTCACTTTTATTTTGATATCATAACATGGATTTCAGTCATCTCAGTACTAGTAGCTTTTACAGATAACCATGCGTACGTAAAATGTCTTTTGAATCATGTGTACATCTCTCTCTCTCTCTGTTATAATTTTTTTTCATACCAAATTGCATTAAAATCTGTCCATTTGCTTTTCAGGAATTCAACACGAGAAAATTTTCTTAATTTAGCACACTAGTATGTGTATATATATATATATATATATATATAGTGTGTGTGTGTGTGTGTGTGTGAAATGGATTAATACATTTAATATTTTCCCTTGAAGAAAAATTTAACTCGCCATATTTAATCTTCGAAGACAATAAAAAAAAAGTTTTACTAAATATGAAATTTCAAGGATTTTGTCTTAAAACAATCTGTAAAAATTTCCAATTAAATCAATTTATAACATTCTGTCTTCCAAAAAAATAATTTATTTAATCTACACAACAGAGGTACAATATACATTTTATTTGGCAGTACAACTGTTGAGCATACAACACAAATATCTTTTTACAAACTTTTAATATAGAAATCTGAGGTACTGAAATAAGATAATGTATTCACATATAGTACGTATATTTATAAATAATATATTCTTTTCCTAACAAAAAATTATACAATTTAATCAACTGATATAAATTGAGATTTTGCTAACAAATGAACAAAGCATATTCATAATATAATGCGCATACAATTTATGCATAGTTTGAAACAGACTACTTATTTAAAGGCTACCTGTATTTATAACAAGAAATTTAGACAGTAGGCATTAAACAAAAACATTTATAACATTCTATAAGAGAAAACCTGTGTTATTAGAAGATGGAGATTCAGATTTTTTTCGAAATAAAAAGCAGTTTTGGGTGTAGAAGTACGAAATGTGACTGTAATTCCTCAGTAAAAGTCAGTAGTAATGATTTGTTTCAAAATATCATTTTTATATTTTTAAATTTTCTAATTTTTGTAAAAAATATAGCGGTAAATATTATTTTAAAAATATAAAATGAAAATAAATTCACAAGGAAGTCATGCAGAGGGAATTTAAGGAACAAATAATTATTTTTATAATTAAATTCCTAATGTTATCTTAAAAGCTACTTAAAAAACTTCAATATTATCCCCCATAATAATAATATAACTGTAAAACCTTGGTTGGGCATAACTTATCATTGACTATAACATTCTTATTGATGTCTGAATAACAACATATGAAACAAGCAATTTGAAATGTTCTATTAAACTATTTTTACTAAGACAATAAGCAAAATGTTTAATCTTTGTATTGCAGAAATGAAACAGAAATTATTTTTACAACTAAAAGTGTCTCAACAAAGTATGTAGTTATTGTTTCAATAATTTAATTAAGATAGAAAATTGATAAGAATAGAGTTGATAATTTTGTTACATTTAGAGCTCCACATTTAATTCATATGAAGTTTAACAAAATAATGTATTGAATTTTAAAGATTTAAAATAAAAAATTGAAATAATTTGTCATAATTAAAGACTATTATTTAAGAATACAACAAAAAGAAACTAGAATATTAGATAACCTATTGTTATTTGGCAAAAACAGTAACACATATGGCACACACCACAACTAACATATATACAATTAAGAACAACAGCAGCGAACGAGAATTAGTAACATAATCATGAGATAGCATTAAGTAGTAAATAAAATTTATATTAAACATTACTTAAAATTCTTAAATAATTTGATTTGTCTTGTAAAAGCAGTATACAACCCTTCACACTCATGACGTTTTCACGGCCCACGAATTTGCAAAACCATAAAGATCCAGATTTCAGGTCAAACGAAGACAAAAAGTCATTTGTAACAGACAAAAACACGTATCCATAATATACAATAAAAATTGTTTATCACAGATAAAAGTTTGTGGTATTACTGAACACGCCATTTTAAACATTTTGAACAACCATTTCACGTTTTCAACAGAAATTTCCTAGAATCTTACTTTTCATATGCTATCAGTAGAAAATCTATATTCAATCGATATTTACTTCAAAATCCTTTATCATTTGATGGATGAAACTAAAGTATTCCAAATTTGTTTTCTAGTCAATGTGAAGAGACAATTTTTCCGACTTTTCGACGAGAAAAATTTCTAATCATCTTAAAAGTTCAAATCTTCTTAAAAGCAGCATAACCTAAAATCTTTTTTTTTTTTTAAATATCAGTTCACAACTCTTCTTAAAACATTACTCTTGGGCATACACTCTGCAAAGTCACTTTCTAAACGAATACTTTTTAAAAATCACTAATAATGAAATCGGAAATATTTTTCAGTACCATCATCAAAACATTTTTAAATCACTTTTTTACATGGTTTAACATTTGCTATTATTATACCAAAAGAATATTTGGGGAAAAGGCAGGCATCAATATCTAACAAATGAGAATAGGGATTTCTAGAATGTCACAAATCCCGCTAAAAGATTTCATGTCCACAAAGATGACCTTGACACATTTTCAGATCTAATATAGGTATAATAACCAAAAGTATTCCTTCATGACTACACCTGAAAGTTTTTCACAGAGGTGTTGATGGAAGCTCTGGGTTTATTCGAATGTCTTATTAAGTAGATAGTATGCCATTTGTAATATTACACATTCACACCATTCGGGATCAGAAATTCACAGTTCCGTTGTATTTTCTGCTATGTATTTTGATCTGTGTGGTGGTTCGCGTGTCTCTACGAGAGCTACTTCTCCCTCTGAAGAGCTACCTTTCGAAGATCCTCGGAAATCTTCCTCCCTAAAAGTAGATAATATTTAGAATAATCAAAGTTAATTCAGACACAAAAAATGAGATTGTTAGAAATACATTGTGTGCATTAATTTTTTTTACTTAAATATGTCCAAAGATCTAGAAATAAATGAAAAAGAACAAGATGGTATTTTTGGATTATCTTCCAACCAAGAAATGTCGACGTGTTTTATGAAACTGTAAAAAATATATATGAAAAAAAATCAGTCAAAAATTAAAGAACCCTTAAATAACAAACTACTGTTTTTTTTTTATTTTATTTTCTTCTTTTCTTATAAAATGCTCTTTAGACACGCAAAAAGTGCTGTTATTGAAAAAAGTAATAAAATACTATCAAATATCTCGTCTGTGTTTCATAAAAAAATGTTCAGCAACTTTTGCTTTAGTGTATTAGTACTAACATGTTTAAAATACTTAAGATCAAATGTTTACAAATACTATCCAATATTCCAACGAGTATAATACAAATATCAAATCCTTAAAGCTATAATTTCTCAGGAAAGTGGAACCGTCACCTTGCGGCCAAAATATTATAATGGATGACGTCACTAAAACGTTGTCTATGTTAACTAGATGACGTGATTTCCTTTTGATCGCTTAATGCGAGTGGAACGTAAATTAAAGGTAAGTTACAGTTTCCCATAAAAGATTTGACTAGAAAGATTAATGATCACGTCCAATGCAATATTGTGGCCACCAGAAAAGCGCTCCGCTTTCTTATAGGAAACCACAGCTTAAGATATAATCTAGATAATTAAAAGGGACCATTAAAATTAAATGTTTTCTCTTTTTTTTTTTTTTTTTCAATTGGATTAGAATTGTCTTGACACAATATTATTGAACATAGTCGATATATGAAACATAGCTTATCATTAAAAATGCTTTATATTTATACAAGGGTCGTCCAAATGAAAATGGGACTGTTGTTAGCTTGACTATGTATTTAACATTAGTAATGCATTAAATATGCAGAATGAAGAACTTTTCATGTTAAGAACATCATAGATGTATACAATTGTTTTGCAGATTGAGACATGTAATCAGAGGTCCAAAGATGATGAATAGCCCGAATGATTGTCCTGAATTGAATATCTCCATGATTATCTGAGGAGCCATAACACTTCAACAGTAATTCTAACCGCATCATTGTTTTCGAATTGGAATCCTTTTGGGGATTCTTGAGTGCGTGATAGTCTCAGTATGAGATGTCAAAGCTATACGGGGTACGTTCCGTCGAAATAGCTGCGACAAATCTTTTCACACAGCAGCACATGAGGACGGGTCCAGTCATATAACAGAATAACCTCTTTAGACAACATGCAATGTCAAAGTCTCTTTATTGGTTGTTTTCAGTTTGCATATATAGTGGCGAAATAGTTGACTGCATTAACTTTTATGGAGAAAGTTCGTGTGTTATAATCTCCCACGTAGTGATTCAACGATGTTGCATCACCAGATTATCCTCCACAGTAACTATTTCTTGGGTAAAAACCATTTACTATTTATGTGATCGAGGCCTGTCGTCCGCACTGGTAATACTTTACGAAATCAACTGTACCATTGGAAAATAGAAGTACGTGAGAGACACTCCATCCCAT
Source organism: Nephila pilipes (assembly GCA_019974015.1). Lineage (NCBI taxonomy): Eukaryota > Metazoa > Arthropoda > Arachnida > Araneae > Nephilidae > Nephila > Nephila pilipes. The sequence continues at coordinate 3,717 of BMAW01002135.1, read as the reverse complement.
ACATATTTTGCAGACGACAATAAATCTTAATTGGATTCTCATTTTCCGCACTTCAAAATTGAACACTTGCGCGTTGACAACATTTCAAAGTATTAATGATTTGACTGGTAGTGATCACATTCATAGAGACAACTGTCGCGTTCCGGCGACACCACTTACTTTCAATTAGTTCCCTCTCTTGGCGCATGCACAGCGTTCTGCTCTTCAAGCGACGGACTACGTACAATACCACTTTCAAATGGGGGATGCTTATATATGTTTATGTGGCCAGTACATACATTTGCCTATTTATTATACAATAAATCAGAAATATTTTATAAATGCGTCTTTATTATATTATTGCAATACAGATTTTTTTAATTTCCTATGTTGACATATAAGAGATGAATCATAAAACGCATTCATAAAACTCAAATTTATAAAAGGGCAATCCAGATTTTCAAATGGCTGACTTTCATTATAAAAATGGATATTTTGACTTGGAAAAGGACAAATGCTATTTGAATTTGGTTTACAAAAAGTTGGAATTTCCTCACGAGAGGTGAAATAAGATTTGCAATTTGTAAGAAGAAATTTTGGGTTTTAAGCGTAGAGGCAACAATAATGATATCATAACATATATTAAACAACTTACTGCTCTGGATCTTCGAACAAGGGATTGGTTGCAGGTACCATGAGATCACCTTCCCCGTCCAAAGCAGAAGGCCCTCCACTGCTGGTTGCTCTGGCAGTGCTGCTGTGACCCAGCGAACTGCGACTCTCGTTCAGAGAGGAGCCTCCTGTTGAAAAGCTGTTGTCTGTGCTGTGATCACCGAACGCAGAAACAGTCCCATCTCTGTGGCCATTGCCACTAATATAAGCTATCCCCTCCATCCCACGAAGGGTTAGCGACAGATGTGGGTCTTCTAAGTTACCACCCCCCTCGTCATCAAGTGGTATGCTCATTTGTAAGACCTGAAACAAAGAATATAGGATTATTTACAATTTCTGTTGGTTGAACTTGAAATGGTAGTTAAATGCATCAGCATGTATCACATTTCAACTGACTTAGATCAGTCAAATGATCCTCAGGACCATTTAATATTTAAAATTCCATTTATTTGGTCACTATCGTTGCTGTACCATTATTGCATATGTATCTCTTCAGTTACTCGTTAGCAAAATTAATAGTTAACTGATAAAAGAGGAGATACAGCTCGTATAAAAAACTAAGATGCGAGAATGAATATTGTTATCTCTCATGCTTAAAGCTCCCCTTAGAGGGCGTATTTTTATAGACATACAAGTGAGTATGGGACGTCATACGATCTCCTCAGGTAGATCAGACTAATTCTCCGAACGGAGTGGGCGCACTCGAGAAAGTTGTGAATCGCAGGGTGATTGAGTGCTAACTGTTAACTGCACTGATCACCAAGGTAACGCGACAGGAACTGTGTTGGCTGAATAAATTAAGTTGTTATTAAAAAGTGTGTCTGGTCTCATGTTAATTTTAAGTGAAAATAATTAGCAAGTAAGCTACCGTAAAGAAGAAACAAAGTGATATGATTTGCATTGCATTGGGTCCTGCTATTACAACAACATCCAAAATAGCTTGACTAAACCTGTAAATGATAAAAACAATCTGATGTCAATTATGGATCGACATTTGTTAACAACATTCAATACGTGATTTTAACTCTTTCGGGGCGACTGTCACGTATATGTGCTAGAATGAAACGCACACAGTCTCCGAATGGCATGCTAGGATGACACAAAGCGTTTTTTCCCTCAACCCCGATCGTCACGCATTTACATGTCAGAGTAATTGAACGGTTTAACAACTATCATTTTGGGTACAAAATGGCATTATATGTCCTTTAGGTTTAAGTAATTTGTAGATATGACATGAACTTTTACTCAAAGTGAAACAGAAATGACTCACGTTCATGTTAATTTTGATTATATAAATATAGTGCAAAAGACTTAACCAGTAGGCTTCCAAGCTGACTCTGAACATAAGCTTTTCCTAATATGAATTTCCACTAAACAAAATGAATTTAATTTTACGCCCTTTCTTCATCATTTAATTCTATTGCCATCTTTTCTAAACACACTCATTAAATATTAGACTCCAGTGGAAGATATGTAAGAGCAAGATAAAGTACTTCATCAATAATATCTCAACAGTTGGTAAGGCCATTCTCCCTTGAATCCCACTTGATTGCTGAATTCTAGATAACGTTCTAATAATTAAATATGAGTTCAGCAAATCATTTGTCCTAATTTAAACACTTCTAACTAGCACCCGATTCTTATCTTAGCACTTTAACTAGTATTTGCTTCAATCCCAAAAGTTAATTGAGATGTTCCAATCAAAATTACAAATATCTATCAACATGTCGTTATCCTCTATCTCCCTTCTCTTTCCTTTCAATTCTATCTCACTCATGTATCACTATGCCTAATTCACTTTGTTTCACTTCTGTCTTCCTCTAATTTACCTAACCACGTTTCATTATAATTTTATGCAATTCAATTTATTATAAAGAACGCGAAGTTAAGCGAAGAGAAAATCGCAAATAGCCGAACGTTATAACTTTACACACACACACGTATGTGTGTGTTTAAACAGTAATTTCTAAATAATCCGGTACATATAGTACCAGACACCACCGAACCATCGAAAACGCAAGATAACTGAAAATAGCGCAAAATACTTGTGAACAGCTACAGCTATGTGTATTATTGTAAAAAATTTAATACAGTAAATGCAAATAAAAAGTCACCCTCGAAATAACTAAAACTACGAAAAGCGTACAGTTTTGTATTAATAGTTTGCCTCAATCCATTTAAATACGATATTTAAAATATTTTTCTATGATTTGTCAACTTGTGTAAGAGAGATGTAAAGATTGAGCTAATTCTCACCTTCCACCTGGATCAGTAGCTTGAACAGTGATGCTGTACTGCTGTACTGCCGATACTTTATCCACTACTTGAACGTTCCCCGTACTTCTATGGATACGAAATTTAGAAAGACCCTCGTTAGATACATGGTATATAGAATATACAATGGGTTCTGAACCATCAATGTCATCAGCATCCTTAGCCTCCACCAAGTAAATAAAAAAAGGATCATTTTTTTTGTTTTTCTCGATTTTTTTTAAACAAATTCTACTAAAAATAATAAGTACTATACCATATTTTTCTAATATTATTTGTAATCGAAGACTACATTTTTAAAAAAACTAATTTACAATCTATATTACTCTTAGATTGTTTTTAGTATCCTTTAATAATAACATAACCTTTCGAAATAAACATTTTCCATTGTTTCTCAGCAATAGGTGCTTCAGTATTCAAGATAAATCTATCAGATTTCTTCTTCTTTTTTTTGTCATTTTCAACGTGCGCTAACAGGTTGTTCTTTTAAGAAATAGGCGTCAACAAAAAGGCATGGGCATAAAATAAAGGATATATGATGTTAGGTTCAAAGTATGACGTTAAAATACATTATGATTACAACAATTACATTGAGTTTGCTTAAGGTATGATTACATTGTTAAGATAAATTTAATTTAATTTTTTTGTCTGCTTTTATTTTGATATACGAATGGAATATTATTGTCTACTTTAATAATTTATCGTTAAATCTTATTTTGATATTTAATTTAATAAATTATTTTTATCACAGTATAGTCTATTTTTATTCCTTTCGTTGCTAACATTGGCAATGTT
>BMAW01002130.1:0-11034 GCA_019974015.1 Nephila pilipes | reverse complement strand
TTCCGAGGATTGTATAACGAAAAAAAAAACATCAGGTGATCCGGCATCCGTATTCGTGTGGCAAATTCGAATAGATAGCAGCTGCGATTGCAACAAAAGTGAAAAAAAAATGATCAGAGAAAGATATAAATATAAAAAAAAAAAACTTCTTACTGAAAATCATGTATCATATGCCATATTCGTAAGGTTGCTACGGCTAAAGCCACCGCAGAGGAGAGAAAGCATGGTAACCAGAATTGTAAAAATATCGCCAAAAAAGTGTAAACAACTTTTGTCGCCAACGGGAAGTTACTCTAAAGTACATTCCAACCAAAAATTTAATTACGAAAAAGGAAAAAATGCTTGGTCTGAGAGAAAGATGTGTGGGATTGAAGAAAAGGAAACGAAGATTGATATATTAGGGAATGCCTAAAGAAGTGTGAATTATCATCATAGTTGTTATGACTCAATGCAAACTCTCCTTTCGTTTCAAATATATTTATTTTCACAACACGACACAGAGATAATGAGGCTATTTACAGTAGAGAAAGTTATTATGCATAGAATACGTACATTATATTGATGAAAACTTATATATATATACTATTAAAAGCGTAACTTACGTAATGACACCAAAAAGCCATTTTTGTTTATTATAATTCCGTAACCAAAACTAAAAAGAAGTTGCCAGATTCAAAGTTGGAATAAGCTAAGAGTAGAATTAAAGAAACAGGAATTATAAAACTTAATGGAGAGTGGCAACATCCTCCCACCTTTTGTACTGCGGGCATAACTTGCTTAAAGCAATACAAAACAAAATATAAACTAGATGCAATACAAGTAAATACTACAGAAATCTTAGTTAATAATTGTTAATGAATAAACTAAAATACTAAACAGATTATATAAAATGTTTTGAAATCAAAGTTGAAGTTCAGTCTATAAGTCCAATCTTTTCGGAGGGACAATTTGACGACCAAGTCGTGTTTTCTTCAGAGTTTCTTCTTGTTCTTTAGGAAGATCTTCAGATTGAAAAGATTAGTCATTTGAAGTAGAACACTGTTTAGAACTATAAGAGGTATCGGGAGCACTTTCAACTATTGCAGGTACATCCTCGAAAATCTCAGAAGAGCTCAACTCTAAGGGATAAATTCTTTGAATAGGTCGGATAATTTCTCCATTAGACACGCGGAATTTGGAGACTCGTTCGATGTTGTCCTTTCCTTGAAACATTTCGATGACGCGTCCCAAAGGCCAGTTTAACCGTTTAACATTGTCCGAGCCCACGAGAACAATATCTCCTACTGATAAGTTACATCGCTTGGGGGCTAACTGTGGATTCCGAATAAGCTCTGATAAATATTCTTTTTGGAACCGTTGACGTAATTGATAGCGTAGATTTTGAAGATAACGCATACGCTTACGTAAATGCTTAGCGTCTATAATGTCCAAGTCCAAAACTTCAGTGCCTTTAATGTCTTGGATGAAGTCTGATGGTTTGATAGCCTTCAATTCATTAGGATCATCATATATGTAAGTAAGTGGGCGTCCATTGACTATGCTCTCACACTCACATAGCAATGTCAGCATTCCTTCGTAAGTTAGAGAAGCACGACCAAGAACTTTCCTTAAAAGTTTTTTGATGGTACGTATCATTCTCTCCCACCAACCCCCATACCATGGTGCTGTAGGAGGATTGAAGTGCCATTTGATCTTCTCTATGGCACATTCAGCTGTTATTTCTTGCCAATTGAGTGAGTTGAACGCTCTAGATGTTCCCAAAAAAATTTTGCCGTTATCAGTGTATATCACTGAGCAACGTCCTCTTCGAGCAAAAAATCTTCTTAAAGCCTGCATGAAAGCTTCAGTTGACAGAGATGTTACTAATTCCAAGTGAATACCACGATACACTGCGCACGTAAATATCACAATCCAAGCCTTTTGACCTCCTTTTAAGAATAAGGGACCTGCTAGATCAGCACCAGTCACTTGAAACGCAGCAACGCGATTTATTCTGTTCGCAGGAAGAGAAGCTGGACTATCTGGTAGCACAGGCTTTGATGTATATCTCTCGCATGTAATGCATCTTTTCAAAACTTCTCTGACTACCCTACGGCCTCGAGGAATCCAAAACCATTCGCGTAAATGAGACAGAGTAGTTTGCACACCAGCATGGTGAAGCTTCTGATGAATATAATCAATAAGTCTCCTGACAATTGGATGATCTGGTAAAACTGTAGGTTGTACAAAATCTTCTGGATCTTCTCCAAGTATAAGTCTCGAACGAACTTTCAAAATCTTATTTTCTTCGTAGAACTGAATTGTCTGTGTGTATTTTTCACGAATATCAGACGGCCATTCTGATTGTATTAATCGGATCAACGCTTCTTCGGCTCTTTGAATTTCTTCGTATGAAAGTTCTTTTGTCAGCTTGTCTGAATTCACTCTTATGTTCCGACAAAATCTCAATATCCAAGTTGTCATTCGGACGATTCTTGGATAACTAGAAAAGTATAAAAATCTTCTTCCAAGACATTCTTTGGTGTTGATATTAAGATTTACAACAACAGACTTTCGTATTTCTACTAATGCCTCTTCTGGTAGAGTTATTTCGGCATAGGGCCACAACTCCGGAGGTTCGTAGAGCCATTTTGGACCCTCCCACCATTGGCTTCGTAAAAGTTCAAACCAATCGCATGGTCTTGAAGGTATATCTGCCGGATTGACATCTCCAGGAACAAATCTCCAATCTTCAACATTTGTGAGTTCTCGTATTTCTTTTACTCTGTTACCCACAAATGTTTTCCATGGTTCTGAGTTAGTAATCCATCCCAGAACTACCATAGAATCCGTCCAAAAATATGTTTCCAAAGATAAGTCAAGCGCTTCTTTAATTGTTGAAGCAATTCTAACTCCAATGGCTGCTCCTAATAGTTCCAATCGGGGAATTGTAGGTCTCGATACAGGTGCTACTCTAGCCTTTGCGGAAACCAATGAGATTTTCACTTCTCCCTCTTCTTCACACCGTAAAAAAGTACAACACGCATACCCATGAGCAGAAGCATCCTTAAATATGTGCAAGGTAGCCTTTTCGAGAAACTTCCATAAAATAGCTTACGAGGAATTCTACATCTTTCAATAAGATCTAAATGTTTAGCCCATCGTTGATACCGTTTTTGCATATTAGGTGGTAACTCCTCGTCCCAGTCCAATTTATTACGCCAGGCTTCTTGCAACAATAATTTTGGTAATAAAGTCGCAGGTGAGGTGAAACCAATAGGATCATATATACTATTTACAATTGAAAGTAATTTTCTCTTAGAAATAGTATCACTTATTCCCATATCAGCTTCAGGATGAACACAGTAGAGCTCATCGGTCTCGGTATCATATTTAAGTCCGAGCACATTTTGACTTTCTAGATGTTTAATTCCTGTGTGAGCCCAACTCCGTAATTCAAAGGACGCTGCATTCATTATTTGCATGGTTTGTTCCTTGAACCGTAATAATTCTTCTTTGTTTTCAACACTGACTGTTAAATTGTCCACATAAAATCCTCGTTTAAGTTTCTGGACTATCGGTTGAAGAGACTCCTTTTGGAATTCAGTTGAATCCAAGTGATGGCGAATGCTAGCATTCAAAAGAAAAGGGCTTGATGCAACTCCGAAGACAACTCTACAATGTCTGAAAAATTCCAATTTCGAACTATCCTTGGAATCCCACCACAAGAATCTCAAAAAATCACGATCCTCTGGTCTGACACTTAATTGTAAAAAAGTTTGCTTAATGTCAGCAATCACTCCGAAGTTATTAGTGCGAAATCTTAAGAGAAGAGGAAGAATCTGTTCTGAGAGTCTAGGTCCAACACTTAAACATTCATTTAGAGAAGCATATCCTGGTTGTTTGAAGAATGCGTCAAAAACTGGACGAACTTAAGAAGTGAGGCTTGCTGATTTGATGACTGGTCTATGAGGAAGATAATGACCTGGGCTTGAAATTTCATTCTCTGCGATAGATTCTATTATACCTTCCCTTTGCCATTGTCTCAAAACATCATCGTAAACTTTATAGATATCTTCTTTCACTAGACGTTTTGTAACTGAACGTAGTCTAGATTCAGCGACATCATGCATATTGTACATTGGTGGGTGACCAGACAACCAAGGTAATGCTATTTCATATCGTAAATCTTTTAATTTCACAGTTTAATTGAAATGGAGCAGAGTTTCTTCGGCCAGAATTGATTTAATTTTTCTTTCAATGGGATCTTTAATTCCCAAAACTTCTAAATTCCAAATCTTTAGAAGCTCGATATTTTGCAGAGCTAGAATAACCATGTTAACAGATTGTTTTTTCTTCCCTAATCCTAAAATGGTCCAACCCAATAAAGTCTCTATGGCTGATATTCCGGACGTAAGTATCTCTAACACATCGATCAATAACTCCCGAGTCTAACATTGAAAACAACATTTTTTTTGCAAAATTTTTTTTTATTCATCAACATAACACCTTTTGTTAATCACCTTTTAGGGTGATACAATCGTTCCAACGCTTTTCCAAATCTTTTTTTTTTCCCCTCCCAAAAAAAAAGTTTTTTTTCTTTTCTTTTTTTTTTTTTTCCCGCAATAAATCTTTTTTGTTGCGAGTAAATAGCGATAAACAGCTTTCTGAATCATCGACTCGTTGCTGTTTTTGTTCCATCGAAAGCAATCGCGGCACCCACTTGGAAAAAACCTTTTTCACTTCACTTCAAAAAACCTTTTTCCTGGTCCGATCGACTTAAAATTTTGACACGTTTCAAGCAAAGGTTAGTACTCTAGAAAGACCTAGTTACTGGTTTACTACGAGCGCCATCTCTGGGTTAGTCTCGGGAGTTATTGATCGACGTGTTATTCTTCCGGTTAATATTCTTCCAAGCACATCTGCTCCCAGAAGAACTCTTATGTGTGGCGTATCTTGTCCAACATCAGTCAGTTTAATCCCTCGAGAAGCAAGTTCGGCAATTAAATTTCTATCACTTATCCTTGGTAAAGTTGAGCAAATTTTCGGTTGATCAAGAAATGACATTGAAGTCGAATATTTACGATCCAAGCTTTCAACCGTTACTGTGAATCTCCCATACTCCATAGAAGGAGAAATTCCGCCTCCAAACAATCCTTGAGAAAGCACTTTCTTTCCGGAAGGAGAAAGATTCAACTCTTCAACTAAACTCTTTTCAATATAAGAACGATGGGATCCATCAATGCGCGAACACAGACTTCTTTGTTTTTATGTCGTAGTCTGACAGTGATAGTTTTTAGATATATTTTACGTTCTAAGGGAAGATTTGTTAACAAAGTTTCCGTTGAATGTTGCTTCTCATCAACTTCTCTACTCTTCGAGGTAATTTTGTCCTTTCGTAAATCTGGACATAGTAAAGCATAATGCCTTCGTCTACATATCAAACATTTAACGGAACTATCGCACCTTTTTGCCATATGACCAGGCTTAAGGCAAACGAGGCAGCATCTCTTACGCATAACTTGTCCCTTTCTGTCCTCATAAGCCAAGTTGGAGATTTTCTAGCAGTCTTGACTTGCATGAGCACGTTCACAGAAAATACACTGATTTCTTCCAACGGATGTATTCGCAATTAGAGTAGCAGCAGTGGGTTCATCTCTTAGTGGTGGTTTACGAGATTCTTTCCATTTCATACCATCGCCAAATGAAGTTTCTGCTAGAAAACGATGTTCTTCGCCTTCTACTTAATGACGTAAAAAAATCATAAGATTTTCTAGGACTTTATCCTTCGAGACAACAGGATCATCTTCTTTCTCTTCTCTATTCAGCCTATATCTATCCCATGCTTTTAAGATTTCTGTTGAGGGACACGATTCAACCATTGGATACAACATTGCTGCATTATTAGACGTTGTCACACCTAAAGTCTCTAATGCACGTAAATATGAACCAAGTTTATCGTATAAATCATTTAACTTGATATTCGATTTACTGTTGACTAATGCTAATAAATCTCGAATGTAAACTTCAATCAGTAAATCCTTCCTCCCAAATCGGGATTTCAAATGCTCTATAATTTTCGCATAATTGTCCTTAGACGGTGGGTCACTTTCCACAATATCACGAGCCTTTGTTTTCGGTTTTAACGAAGATAATAAATATTGAAACTTATCTTCTTCTCTTATATTCTCATCTTCATCAATACGACAAAATTGTGCCCAAAACGCAACCCAGGTTCTAGGTATTAGATCATACTCTTTCATACGTTATTTTGGGAATTTTAAATTGTCATGTGAGTATTTACTGAAAGCTACAGAGCTACTTTCATCTTGTGTATATTGTTTTTCACAAACAACTCTTATTTCAGTAAATCTGTCTCTGTATGATTCCGTCGTATCATATTCTTCATCAGTAAAAATAATACATTCTTTAATTTCATCATCAACTTTAAATAAACGCTCAGCTTTCTCGACAACTTTGTTATATTGAACGTGAATGTCTTTTACTTTATCAATCTCTTGATGAATATCATCGAACGTGTTTGCCGATACTGTAAAAAGACGTCTTAAATTCGTTCTTTCATTTCTTAATTTATTTTCAACCTTTAATTGTTCATCCTTTAATTTAGCCTCAATCTCTGCTTGTTCTGCCTTTTGAGTCATTTTACTTATTTTAAATGTGAATGAATCTGAACATATATACTCAACACAAATATCTTCAATTTGAAAATAGTTCACTTACAATAATAAACAATGAAAAAAAATATGAACTACTTTGAATAAAACAATAATAAGTGAGAAAAAGATCCATGAATTATTTACCTTCCAGTTCAGCAATTGGAAGTAATATCCAATTCGTATATAAATTTACTTCTATCTCACAACGTAATGCAGAGTATTATGTCCTGTCACGGACGCCGCTTTGTTATGACTCAATGCAAACTCTCCTTTCGTTTCAAATATATTTATTTTCACAACACGACACAGAAATAATGAGGCTATTTACAGTAGAGAAAGTTATTATGCATAGAATACGTACATAATATTGATGAAAACTTATATATATACTATTAAAAGCGTAACTTACGTAATGACATCAAAAAGCCATTTTTGTTTATTATAATTCCGTAACCAAAGCTAAAAAGAAGTTGCCAGATTCAAAGTTGGAATAAGCTAAGAGTAGAATTAAAGAAACAAGAAATACAAAACTTAATGGTGAGTGGCAACAATAGTAGAAGATCTGTGGTAAACAACAGCAGGTTTGAAGAAAGTGAAGCACAACCGAGATTTTGTTGATGACAAATATCTGGGTACAAAAGGCCAAACGTGTTTCCATTGCTTTCGAGATAGGAGTATCGAGAGGCAGTATCGCGGAATGGATGTGTTTTTGAAGAGAAGTGTGTATGGAAATGTCAGGGATGTCTTAAGGCATGCACCAACTGGACCTGGGCCTCCCCTTTGAGGGGGGGGGGCTCGTCTCTTTCTCTACTCAGCCTAAATAAGATCATGATCAGAATAATTTTAATTGTCAAATGTTTTCCCTGGAAATGACTGGTTGAAGAAACTTACTTCCATATTAAATATTTCTATTTACAATGTTTGCTAGAAATCAGAGAAAATATTTGTTTTATTTCTAAAGCGAGATATGTCCAATTTATTGATAAAAATGCTGATGTGGGAAGGACAGTCACAGACTTAACAGACACTACTTCCAGCGATTTTTTATTTATTGGCACACAAGTGCTGGATCGCTCATGAATGGACAAGAGATACACTTAATCCCCCAATAGAAGTGATAAAAACAAATCCCCGATTTTATAACAGGCGTCAGAGCTAATAAAAATAGGGTTGAAATGACCCTGAAGAAAATTGCACTTTTTCGAAGGAACAAGTTGTCTTCGGTTCTAAATCGGCAATTCATTCCTTTAAATTTAATTTCTTTGAAATAGCAAAAGGTAATTATGTTTTTATTTTTGAATCGTATTTGAGATTTATGATAATACACAAATATTTATATCGCATTAAAAAAGTAAAATAATATGTACCGTGGTACCTTGAGATACGAATTTAATTCGTTTTGTGATCATCGTCGTATGGCAAATAAATCGTATCTCAAAGCAATTTTTCCCATTTAAAATAATGTAATATACATTAATACGTTCTAGCGATATGAAACTAACCCAAAACACAGTTAAATTACATATAATATACACAATTTGTACAAAAATAAAAGAGTAATAACACACATAATGTTTATTAATATATTAATAACACACAATGTTTATTAATCATCACTTTAACGTCGGGCCTTTTTGGCCTCACTTTCCTGACTTTCACTGCGTGAGACCTTCACAAGGTAACGATCAAAAGAGGTCTGTTTCTGCCTTCTTTTTAAAATGTTACGAAAGAATATGAGACACCTATCATCAAATAAGGCACTCGCTCTCCCTGTAGACAATTTCTCTGGGTGTCTTTTTTCCACAAAATCAGACACTTCCTGCCACTTGCCAAGGATATCACTAATTTCTTGTGAAGTAAGTTTCTCCTCCGGCTCGACCTCCTCCTCACTGCTGAGTTCCATCATTACCCCCGAGTGGGAAATCTTCTGTAACTCCTTCAGCTCCTCCGTCGTGAGTTCTTCAGCATACTCCTCAATGAGATCAGCAACATCTGCCTCATCTACCTCTAGGCCCATGGAGAGACCAATGGATACGATCTCCTCCTCAATAGGTTCGAATCCCTCAAATCCCTCTCGTTTTAAAACAACATCTGGCCATAATTTTCTCCAAGCTGAGTTCAATGTTCTTTTGGTAACACCTTGCCAGGCAATATCTATAAGCTTAAGACAGATCACAATGTTGTAATGATTCTTCCAAAAACCCCTCAATGTTAGGTTCGTATTTTCGGTAACTTCAAATCAACGCTTGAAAAGATGCTTCGTGAAAAGTTTCTTAAAATTAGAGATAACTTGTTGATTCATGGGCTGAAGGGTAGACGTTGTATTGAGTGGCAGATAGACAATTTTAATAAATTTAAATTGATCTAAGAGGTCATCCTCAAGGTCAGGAGGGTGAGCGGGAGCATTATCCAACAGAAGGACACACTTAAGCGGTAGACCATTATCGATTAAGCATTTTTTCACTGAAGCCCCAAAAACTATGTTCATCCACTCAATAAAAAACTGACGGGTCACCCATGCTTTACTGTTCGCACGCCACAGAACTTGTAATTTTTCTTTCATAACTTTATAAGCTTAGAAGGCCCTTGGGTTTTCCGAGTGGTAGACTAGCAACGGTTTTATTTTGAAGTCCCCAATAGCGTTAGCGCAAAGGGCAAGCATTAGCCTATCTTTCATAGCCTTGTGGCCGGGTAGACTCTTTTCTTCAGCCGTGATAAACGTGCGCCTAGGCATTTTTTCCCAAAATAACGTTGTTTCGTCACAATTGAACACTTGTTGCGATAGATATCCTTCTTCACTAATGAGTTTTTCAAAAACCTTAATGAAATTTTCATCCGCCTTAATAACTCCACTAGATGCTTCTCCATGGCGAATAACTGAATGAATGCCACTTCGTTTCTTAAAATTGTCAAACCAGCCACGACTAGCTTTGAACCCCTCACCGCCTTGCGATGATTCTCCCTCCGTCTCCGTTACATCACGCTTGAGGTCTTGGAAGATAGCGACAGCCTTCTCACAAATAATCGCTTCAGTAACAGAGTCACCTGCCAATTGCTTCTCCTTAATCCATAATAAAAGTAGCTGTTCCATCTCATCATGTATATTAGTTCGTAGCTTTGAAATAATGGTGACACCTTTGGAAGGTTGCAGCTTCTTTATCGCTTCCTTCTGCTTGATGATCGGGGATATTGTAGAAGGATTGCGGCCATACTCATTTGTCAAGTCGATGATACGAACGCCACGCTCATGCTTTGCAATAATTTCATGCTTCGCTTCAATTGAGATCATTTTCTAAGGCTTTTTCTTTTCACCAATTTTGTCTTTAACTTTGGGATCCATGGTTAAAATAACAAAATATGCAGAGTACAGTATATATACTATCATATATGACACGAAAAACAGGCACAAACAAAGCGAATAACACGTCGTGGCGGCCATACAGAGGACTCTGCTCTCAACAACCAGAGTGACATAGCGGGCAGAAGCGGCGGGAGGAAAGCTGAGCAAACGCTCTGTCATCTAGGGATCACCTATGCAATTATTGTACATCGCAAATTCGTATCTCAAATTTTTCGTTGTATGTCGAGGTATAAATTTTAGAATATTTCATGTTGTATCTCAAAACATTCGTATGTTAGGACATTCGTATCTCAAGGTACCACTGTAAATGTATTTGGTTTTATTATTGAGAGAGTAATAAAAATAATATCCTGTTTAAATAAATTCTGCTATTTTTTTGTAAACTTTCTTCTCTCTCCCTCTGAACAACATAAAATCTTTTAACTTTTTATAAAATTATATATAAATATTTCAATGTACTCTTCAGAATATTTTTATATTGATTAATATGCATAATTGCGCACTTCCCTCATTCGGAATGCACTATGATTTTCCGAAAGAATTTCTGATGTGTATTATAATTAAGAGAAATATTTTTATTTGCACCCAATATGGAAAGCGTTATTTTATTCATTTAAAAATTCAAATGACAGTCCTTTTTTACTATTATTGAAAACCAAATAAAAAAAGAGCATTTATAAAACGAATGTATTACATTACTACTGATTGTAGTAATGTAAAATAAATGTAGAAAAATAATCATATAACAGGAATCCCACAGTATGATTTGATAATTAGGTAAATAAATGCCTGTACAATAATTTGATGTTTTAAGATTAAATATTAAAAATGTCATCCAACACAGTACAAAATAAAAGATTTTTAAGGTATAAGAACCCTTACCATAAAAGTTCCTATTTGCATGTGTATGTTTAATCAGTTAATCAGATATTCCTACAGAAAACTGAAATTTATTAAAAATACTTCAATTTTATACATTTTTTTTATTTACAAACTTGGGAGCGAGTTCTCTTTTTT
>BMAW01002119.1:0-46928 GCA_019974015.1 Nephila pilipes | reverse complement strand
ATATCGAAAGGACATAATACGTGTAACTAAAGGAAGTTATATCGAAAACTTGTATAAAAAAAACTTCTATATTTTCGCTCTGCATTTATGTATTAATTAACGTTCTGTGTAGTTTATTTATGAAAATATAGCATTTTGAAATCGGATGATTCGTTTGGAATAACCCTGTATAAGGAACACTCCTCTAAAATGTTAGTTCCTGTTAAGTGCCTCATATAGGTACATTCGTGTAAAGATATTTTATCAAACGTTTGAATGGTAGGTTAAAGGATGAAAATTGTTTCCATATATATTCCCATTTTTTAGTTTCCCCGATTAAAAAGTATTGTAACATTTAGAATAATTTGACATCAACATTATCATTAATTTGCCTATTCACTAATTTTCTTTTTGTTATTCATCAGTTGCACCAAGCATCGACAAATCTCTCTTGCACGATATCAAGGTGAGGGTGGGTCGACCCATCAATTACACCATCCCCATCAAAGGAGAACCGACCCCTACCGTAGTATGGACCATCAACAACAAACCTGCCGTCTCCAAGCGAATAGAAATTGCCTCCACGGCCTCGCAGACCACACTGGACATCATGAATTCTGAGAGGGGTGACTCTGGAAAATACACACTTACACTGCAGAATACTTCTGGCACGGTGTCTGCAACTGCCAACGTAACTGTAATGGGTGAGTGTTCAAATCTTTCATTAAATCTTTCAAAAAACTAATCAATATAATTATATTCAATAGGTAGTGGGGTAGATATTCAAAATAATGGCGTTGTCTTATTTAATATATTGTGTATATAACCTTGACGTTATATTAAACAAAAACAATTTAAAATAGTTATGTGTTATATAAAGTGGAAAGTTGTGCTATATTTATAAACAGAAATTTTTTAATAGCTTTTACTTAACGGTGTTTTAGTAAAAAGTATTGTTTGAAACATATGTGATACTGTTTTTGTTTTGGATAAAACTAAATGAAAAAAAAAAAAAATTTATTTCTACAATAGTGGATGATTAATCGGATATATCTTGGAATAATAATTGTTTCAAAGAAAAGGTTTTGTAGAAGAACGTGTTTTTGTGGCTTGTCAAAAACAATAAAACATTTTTTTAACTTTAAGAGACATTAAAGAGAAAATTCAAATTTAACGCATATTTTGTAACAGTGTTAGGCGGTTATCCGAGAATTTCGATCTTATAATATTTTATATTTCATAATGTAAGAATAAGCCATTTATTTTTATATTATACATTACTGACTCCCTAGAATTAATTTAGATTTTTCTACTATTTTGATCTCATTCTTACTATTTTGCTAGAAATTTAAGCAACATTTTTAATGATTCAACTCTCGCCGATAAAAAAAATGATTACTCAAACTAAACCTTATAGCTATTTTAAGATCGGCTTTGTGCAAGTCACTGGATATTATAAAAATAAAATTGTCTAGATATTGCAAGGTTTGAAGCAAGTATGGACTTTTGCTCAATGTGTATTCGATGGTTTTTTTCGGTGTTTTTTTTTTTTTTTTTTTTTTGCAATTTAGTGGGGAATTACTATACTCGTATGTTCACTATTTACCACAGGCTCTTCGTTTAAGAGAATTAGCATAATTTTGTTTTTAGTAGCGTCAGGTCATATTAAAGGCTATGCAATACTTTGATAGTTTACAATTATGGGAAATATTCACTGTACTTTAATTTCTTTAGGGTAGTTCAAATGTAACGAAACAAGTGGATTATACATTTAGTTTACTCAGTAATTAAAGTTTGTTTACACAATTTAGCAATTTGTGCACCATATGCATTGAAAGTAAATTCTTCCCCGTGGTGCACAAATAACATCAAATACTTTAAAGAGCAATCATAAGGACTATACACTCAATGACACTAATTGAATTACAAAGCATGCAATGAGGTTTTGACATTGGCAGAAAGAAACAAGATGCGGTTGGCATCGCTCCGAGTGAAAATTTACGCCAAGGCAAAATATATGAAACAATTTCTTTTTTTTTTTTATTTTAGATCGTCCAAGTCCACCTGAAGGACCTCTCGGCGTGACAGACGTCTGCAAAGATTCTGCAACCGTCACATGGAAAGCATCCAAAGACGACGGTGGTACCCCCATCAAACATTATTTAGTCGAAAAAATGGACACTACCAGAGGTACCTGGACTGAAGTTGGTACCACACTGGACTTGAAATTCAAAGTGCCAAAACTGATTTACAAGAAGCGATATCAGTTCAGAGTAAAGGCAGTCAACGAAGTTGGCGAATCTGATCCTCTGGAAACTAAGAATGAGACTATTGCTAAAGATGCTTATGGTAAAGAGAAACGTTTTTGTTTACTTAATTATATCATTGAGAATCTTCCCCAAAAGTTATTGTTTAGTAGCCATTCAATAATTTACTTAAGCATATTTGCAATAGTACTGAGTTTGGTGATCCTTTCGTAATTTTTTTATTTAAAAAGAGAACAAAAATTGAATATATGTATATAATTTATCTTAAATGTTATTTTCAAAGTCCCCTTAAAATTAATTCTTAATATTTTAAATAATAATGTTACTACTTTGCCTGTCATGGAAGCTATATTTAGAATAGAAAATAGGTTTTTAATTATAATTCTAATTTATTTAGATTAATATAAAAGTTCATGAAAAAGTTTAATTTATTTATTGCGTATTTATTTTTCATGGTAATGTACTTGAAATGTAAAATTAGGAATAAAGTTAACATTAAATTGAGGAGAAAGTATTAAATGCACTTGATTTGTATTTTAGATATTAAACTAGGGGGGAAAGCCGCTAAAATTATTTGTTTTTTCTATTAGGCGTTAATTTATACTGTTATGCTAAATAAGGCTGTGTTAATTTCAGAATAATATTATTAAACGTACTTATTTATATTTGAGGTATTAAAATGAGGGAAAAACTGTGTTAAAGTACATTGATTTATTTTTAGGTATCAAATCAAGGGGAAAACTATTAAGTATTTATATGGGGAAGGGGAGTTAATAAAACCATCAATTCCCCATAAAAGCCGCCACACTTATACTGAGAAATCAAATTAAGGGGGGAACTTATAATGTATTGACTAATATTTTATGATTAATGCTTAAAATTTTTTATTTGTAAACTGAATCTTTTTAAATAAATGTCTTTTTTTTCCTTAGTTTTTCCTTAAAACAAGGAAATTACGGTAAAAAAATATCGGGCATTATCACAGCCTCCGTAAATCTAGTTTTCTTTCTCCTCTCATTAGATAGTTTGCTTTAGAATGTTTGCATTTTAGAAGGATAATCAAAGCATTCTAAAAAGATAGAATAAAAGATATTGGTAAATTCTATGCAGTGTAATATTTTTTTTAAATTTTTAAAAAAAATGGAAAATACATACTAAAATATTCTTTCTTATAATTTTTATGTAAATATCTAAACTATTTTACTAAGTTACAAGTTAATAAGTATTTCACTTGGATTTGAAGTTTAGAAATTCTTTCACTGGCATCCCTTTTCATGTTTTCTCTGTAAAGAGACGATAAATTCGGTCATTTTTAGGCTTAACATTTGCATATTAAACTCTTCTTCCTTTCACAGAACCACCTCAAGCTCCTGGCAAGCCAGAAGTAAAAGATTACGACAAAGATCGCGTGGAGTTGGCCTGGACTGCTCCTAAGGACACTGGAGGTGCACCTCTCACTGGATATACCATCCAGAAGAAAGAAAGAGGTTCTCCCATCTGGACTAAAGCTGCTGACGTTCCAGCCAGCCAGACCAAGGCTACTGTCCCTGGACTGACTGAGGGCACAGATTACGAGTTCCGCGTTATTGCCAACAACAAGGCAGGAGAGAGTGAACCTAGTGATGCGTCAGACTTCGTGACTGCCAAGCCTAAGTTCTGTAAGCATATAGATAAGTTTTGATTATTAACTTAACTATAGATTTAATCCTTAGTTAGTTTTTATAAATTGTACAATTCTTATGTACAACAGGAATCAATGCTGTATACGCCCGGTTTGGCGCCTTTTTGCCTTTTTTGGCGACGAGGCTTTTAATGTAAATTTCGTGCAAGCCGATCACCATGTTAGGCCTAAATGTAGAGCATATAAAGAACGTACTTAAAATTAAAAATATTTTAGAAAGTCATAAAAATAACATTTGTAAAACTACGTAAAAATTTAAAGTAACAGAATGGTATAAAAGTAAAATATTGAAGTCCATAAAATAAGATTTCGTGCTTGACAAACGACATGTTGCTTCTAAATGCCGTACATATTAAGAAAAAACTTAATAATAAAAATTTTCAAAAACTGACAGAAATGTTTCAAAATTTTGCAAAAGAATAATGTCTTAAAATGTTCGAAAGAAGAAATATTTTTAAATAAAAAAAATTTAAGAAATCGTCAAGTTCTAAATTAAACGTTTGCAGAAACAACGAAAAGCTAAGCGATATATAGAACCATCACAAAACTACAAAATTCCCAAACTAGGAGAAAATCTACAGTATATAGCATTTAAGCGAAATAATGTTACGTAAAGACGTGAGAATAAAATTGATTTAAATTTTTGATTTCGTATGTATTTCAAATAGAGATGGGAATTTATATTTTATTTAATAATATTTTTTTCCTAATTTTTTTTTTAAATTTCTTAGTGTTACTTTTTTTTCTCCATAATTTGTATACCACATAGAATCATAGTTTTTTAATCCATGTGGAAACATTTACTATTCAGAATATGCCATTGAAATTCTGTCTGTAAAATATATACTTATATATGCTTTCTGTATTGGTTAAATTGTATTCATACAAAAAGTATAGTTATAAAAAATTTGATTTTTAATACGTGACCGTATTTTTTCTTCAGTGGCACCAAAAATAATGACACCAATGCGCGAGATGAAAGTACGCGGTGGTATGACGTTGACTGCAGACATCAAATTCATTGGCGAACCGGTGCCAGAAGTTGAATGGTCTTTACATGGAAAGCCCGTGACCAGTGGAGACAGAGTGACTATTTCGAACTTTGATGATCATACTATTCTTAATATCATTGATGTCAAACGCTCTGACAGCGGACCATACACCTTGACAATTAAAAATGACCATGGAAAAGATAGCGGCATTTTGGATGTCAATATATTAGGTGAGTACAAATGGATATTTGGTGAGTATGAATAGCGATTCAACAAAATAATATAAATTACCAATTTATTTTAAAGAATGAGTTTATATTTCTTTAAAGGAAAATGGTTTCGTATAAATTACATTAAATTCACATTGCATTCCAAAAGTTTCTTTTGTTGAGAAGATTTTATTTTATTTTTCTTTTAAGATGAAGATAATTAACTTTCCAAAATTATTTACTACAATCAAATCACTCTCTTTCCAATATCTGCATTATTCGATCTATTTTATGTAATCATAACATTTATGTCATAAATGTATATTATTTCTCTTGTTTATCAGAGTCATAGATTTTACCCAAATAAGTCTTAGCTTAATATTTAATTCTGTATCTAAAAATACTACAAATGAAATTAAATTGCAGTATGTTCCACTGGAAGTGTCATTTATCACTTTAATATCTCATTGTGAAAATTTATATTAGTGTGTTTCAATATGCTTACAAAATTTTAGATTACAAATTTTAATAATTATTTAAACCCTTAAAATAGAGCTCTGAATCAAAAAATCTTGCTACTGTCTTCGAATTGACTATCTTGAAATATGTATGTTTAAAAAGAAATGTTTATATAATTTTAAACTGTTCAATTATAAATATAATTGAACAGTTGAAAGTGTTTGAACTTTATTTAAAATCCATTGAAGCCCCCCTTTCCTACCCTTCCTTTTTTTAAAATTATTCTTCTCTTACAGACAAACCTGGACCTCCCGAAGGACCATTAAACATTGATGAGGTCGATAAAGATAGAGTGAAGTTGTCATGGAAACCACCTAAGGATGATGGTGGCAGTCCATTAACGTGAGCATTTTTCTTTTTGCTTAAAAATACTATTGAGTATATCATGTTTTTATGGATGATAAGTATGTGAATTTTAGATTGAAAGCTATTTTCATTCGAAATTAGATGTTTACTTTATGCATCATGTATTTTTCTCTCTTTTTTGTCATAGAGCATAAATGTAAAATAAAATCGAAATTAAATTTCCAAATTTTAAAAAAAATAAATGACTTAAAAGACGTAATCAATCATAAGCCATAGTCATTTCTTAAGACATTTTATCCTCGATTTTCTGAGGTGTTTTACAAATCTTAAAACGTTGGTTCAATTTATTCTATATTCATTTAAATTATTCTATATTTAAGAATTTGTTATTCTTTATTTATTTTATTGTATGATTTTAGAGGAGAAAAACTACGAAAAAAATATTGAATATCATAGCAAGGCTATAAAAATGTCATTGTGATCAAAAATGCTCGATACACAAACAGTGTATTCAGAAAAAAAAAAATGACGAAGAAAGTAATAAATAACTCTTATATGCTGCAAGAAAAGTAAATACTGAGATTACTGGTACAATAAAAAGATTATATAGCAATTATTTTCATTCATCAGTCATTATCTATATAAAAGAACTCTCTCGCTTTCAGTACAAAGAAAAGAATTTATTATAAATGATGCATTATTATCGAGAAATATTCCTCCTAATAATCTGCGATACATTCAGATACGTTCTTTGGAAAAGCGTGGGATTTACTACTCTGAGTTAATATTTTTCCTTGTCAAACAATAATTTTCTTTCTTTCTTCATTTACCACACGCCGTAATCACATATCTTCATTTGTAACAATTATTTACATAATACACTTGGTAGTTGGGGAATTAATGAATGTTTGAGGAGCAACTTCGCTAAATATGGCCCTTCATTTAATAAAACTAGTAAATAACCAATTGATAAATTCAGAAAAAAATACTTAGAAAGCAGAAACAGAAATAGAATGAGATCAGAAAAATGTTTTACTCTTATTGAAATACACATTTATGCATTTTTTTTTTCTTTTTAGTGGTTATATAGTGGAGAAGAGAGACAAAACCAGAGGAGGAAGCTGGTTGCCTGCAGTAGCCTTCGTCAACCCGACCAGCAAGAGTTGTGTTGTTCCCAAGCTGACGGAAGGCACAGAGTATGAATTCCGCGTCATGGCACAAAATGCAAATGGTATTTCTGAGCCACTCACCACAGATAAGCCGGTGGTCGCTAAAAGCCCATATGGTAAATTTTAATTTGTCATTATGTCGGATAATGGATTATTTCCTTGAATCTTAAATTACATTCCGCCATTTTTTTATTAATTAAAAGGATTCAATTGGAACTTAGAACTTTCCTGGTTTATTTGTATTCATTTAAAAGTGATAAAGGGATGAAAATGGTTTCAAATACTTACCAAAACTTCCAGATTTTAAAGAAATATTCTTAACTGGTAGATATTACTTCAATACGGAGGGATTAAGTCTTAATTTGATTTAACTAACACAAAGTCTTAAGTAATTCTATTTAAGGACTGTTTTACAATGTCAACAAGAAATTTGAAATGTCTACATGAATAGTTTAAGTAATATTAAATAAAATCATGTGATGCTTGAATTAAATTTCGTTTCACCAAGTCATTTTAGCTTTTAATTTAGATTGATACATACTTAAGCTCTGAGGTTGTACAAATTTGTTGTCAGTGTCTTTGATATTAAAATTCCCTCTTAGTCTTTTATATCAATCTCTTGTAACATTCTAACGAGGCATCTCTTGTAAATTAAGTATAAAATACTTGTTTTATTAGACAAGTTTACATTATTTGGCAAATATTTTTACATCTGCATTCAGGGATATTTTTTTATAAATTAATTTATAATTATGCCACTATATATTTCAGTATTCACTCCCCACCATACACCTTTGAAACAGACATATCTTCAATGATCAGTTTAAAAGATAAACAGTTTTTAACTAATTTATAAAGGTATTCAATTTCTTTGGAGACTGACCTCAGATACAATATATTTCAACAAAGATTCTTTGTTTAGTATTAAATATTTAACATATGAGTAAATGTTCTTTAGGGTATTTAGTTATTAAACTCTTTGTTGCTCTTCTAAAAACTTATTTATCTTTCTCAGGTGTTCCTGGCCGTCCAGGTCAGCCCGAACCCGTGGACTATGACAGAGACTTTATTAAACTAAAATGGGAACCTCCTCGTTCCAATGGTGGTTCACCCATCATCGGATACGATATCGAGAGGAAAGATAAGAAGTCCAACCGTTGGGTCAAGGTCAACAAAAGCCCCGTTCCTGTAAGTAAAAGTTACTGCTTTATTTCTTTTTAATACTGATTAAGTTTCGATTTAAATACAGTCGTGATAATACTTTATACTCCGTGGGTGTTAAGATTAGTTCTGTTATGCATCGATGAAACTGATGCGTCAATGTCAGACATTGGTAAGTATTTTAAATTTCTGCATTTTGTGTTGTACAAATCGTTCAAGTAATTACACCAAAAAATAATTATTATTTTTGAGCATATCTGGATTCAGAATGTGCCATTTTATGTAGGGTTAGATAGGGTCAGTTTTGGATGATTCATTCAGAGCTTTTATTGAAATTGTAAAGCAAAAAATATTTAATAATTATCAATGTTTACAATTTTGTTAGAATCGCTTAGACATAAAAGTTCTATTACATACTGACAAACAGAAATAACTGCAAGTGTCTCTCTGCCACACGTAATTGAAAAGTAGTAGGACCATCCGGCCGTTGATTTAAAAAAAAAAAAAAAAAAAAAAAAAAAAACTTGGTGTGCCAGTCATGGCGTGTATTTCTTTGAATAGATCTCGGTGCAATTTAACCTTCAACTATCCTTCTTTACTGTTAAGTAATAGATGGCGCAACCTGGGAGTGTGGATGTTGATTATACCACTTATATTTCTGAGATGGATCTCGAAAAAGATGTTTTAAAAAAGAGAAAAACTGGGAGAAATTATGAACCTACTACTATAATCAATCGCCTTATTAATATTATTGTTTCGAATGTATCCGAAATTAGTGTGGTTTTTGTGTACTGAATGTTCCAAATGAGAGGGGAAGAAATACTGTAATAATTTTTATCTACTAAGTAATTTCGTAATACCTAATGAAAGAATTAATCTGGGAAATCACTTTAAATCTATTGAAAAATCTCTAATATTAAAATACTACTAGGGATCATAAGTGTGCACACATAACATTCTTTTCTTAAACCGCTTGTTATTCTATTCACCATCAAAGAGTTTTTTTTTTTTTTTTCAATGAAAAATAAATCCAAGATTAATTTCTTTCTAGAGCTGCATATTCACTGATGATACCGTGACAGACGGCCATCAATACGAATACCGAATTACAGCTAAAAACGCAGCTGGCTCTGGTCCACCCAGTGAAGCTTCCGTTCCAATTGTGGCGAAACCTATGAAAGGTAAATCATTTTTACTTTGAAGGGTAGAGGAGCAAAAGAGAGATCATCACATTTTGCACTGTTATAGTGCATATATAATGCATATGTGTAAATCGTTGATAATGAATCATTACATATTGAGAATGACAAAAAAAGTCATAGATTATCTGTGAATAGATATAAACTACATAACATTTTATTCTTACCTTTCAGAAAAACCAAAATTGCACCTGGATGGTCTTTACGGCAAAGTTGTGAGGGTAAAAGCAGGTGATCCCTTGCGCATTAGTATGCCACTGACCGGTTCACCCACTCCGACTACCCAGTGGTCCGTCAACGACAAGAAACTGCCGGCTACCAACCGCATACAGACTGAAACGACCGATGACAGCATCAGTCTAAACATACCAGTTACACAAAGATCTGACAGTGGAAAATACACGGTCACAGCGAAGAACGCTCACGGTGAAGATTCCGCTGATATCACTGTATTGGTGTACGGTGAGTATTAAACAATGTACAGTGCTTTAAAATCAACTAAAGGATTCAGAAACCCTAAATTCAAATGTTTTAAAAAATTGATTACCTGAAAACCACCTGCCTCCGTGCTACAGTACATCACTTTTTTGCGTTATGTTATATTAGAACAAACAGTTTACACAATATGAGTAGCATACAGGTTACAATATTGATTCCGGAAAATGCAAATTGAATTAATATAGTTTAACTATATTTTATTTAACTAGAGTTAAATAATATTTAATAATTTATCTTGAATCACTGAATTTGTAACGGTATTCCTATTACCCGTCTCGTCTGTCATCTTAAAGTTATTTATAAGCTCTAAATTTCGGTTAAGTTCAAGCACAGACCAATTATAGTCAGCTATATCCAAAATATCTTTATTTACTCATCAAATAAAGGGACTGCTCTCTACAATTAATATCCTATCCTCGGGTACAAACAACTTCTATAATATATCGAAGAATTCTCCTACCGGAATAAGATGCGACTACCTCCTGCAATTACTCTGTTTCTGTTGAGTTGCACCAAATCTGCTAAACATGACAGAATACTTCCACTCGCATCACACTAACTATCTTTTTATCCCCATAACCTTTATTTTTTCATATACATTCTCTGTCTTTTTTGTGACATGATTTATCTATTCACTCCACTTCCCAAGTTTACCTATTTTGCATCAAGTTCCATTTGCTTGGGAACAAGCTAAGAACTTTAAATACAAAATCGTAATGAAACCTCAGATGCTAGTTGAAGGGAAATAAATCTCAAACAGCCCGTGTTAAAAATTCAATATGCTTCTGTCATTTTAAATCTTAAATTTATTCCTCTATATATTCCTTGATGACAGTCTACTGTCTGATATGCTCCTTAATCATGACTAAAGATCCAATTAATTTTAAAATATTACGACCTTAAAAGATAATTTACAGAAATTTATTTTACTTTACTTTATTCGGTACTTGTCTATTAAAGCGGCGCCCGCCAAATTAAGAATACACCAATGTCGCCAAGCTAGTTAAAAGCGCCAAGTAAGCGAAGCGCGAAATTGAAATGTAGGAAAACAAATAACACACCAATAAATAATATAAAACTTTTTTTAAATAATATTTTTATTTAATAATCCTTTATATGTTTAACGATAAATCTCATCCCAATAAATACTATAAAAATTTAGATGTTTAATATTAATATTTACATAACTTTTAGAACGTCAATTAACATAAAAGGCTATATTTCCGAAATTGCGTTCACTATTTTATAGAAAGCAATTTTTTCGCTGCATATTTCCTCCACATAAATTCTACCAGATACGATTCTAGATGATGCCGAGCCGTGCCGTTTCTTCCTACGCCACTTTGCGGAACCCCACATTCTTTTAACATTTTGCGTGTGATCTCTCGTTGACGGATCTACAAAATTGTACTTATGGTTTTCCGCGAAATGTGTAAAATCAGCATCCATTTCGCTGTTTGGTAAATTGAAAATTGTTAACGACATTGCCAAGGGAAACAAAATAGGTATTTAAAAAAAAGTACGAAATCAGTAACGTTAACAGGAAAGCGATATTTTACTAAAATGGTGAAGTGCTGTTTCTTTAGGACTGCAACCTTAGGAGTTTACAACCAAACATGGCGATAAATCATACTGCTTGGCGATTTTCCAACTACATCCGAAATCGTAATTTGGCGGGCGCCGCTATAATGGACAAGCACCCTTTATTCGTTTGTTCCTGTGGGTTCGGGTGTTTTTATACATACTGAAGGTATTTATAAAATCTGATGTTGAATATTTCACATACGGCTGTACAGATTATCAATTTACGTTTTGTTATAGTAGTACTCCAGACGCCTGATTTGAATACTGGAAAGACTATTTTAAACACAAAAGCTTCGCTGATTTTCCTAATTTTTCACAGTATCACAAACAAAGCACGCTTAAGTATAATTGTAATTAATAGAACGTGAAGTGAGTGATGCTTCCCTCTAACCCCACAATGAGAACTGAGCGATACTTGAAAGGCATCAACCCTTTTTTCACGTCCAGAGATCTTTGACAACAGAACCTGCAGGTGTTAATAATGCAACAGATTTCGGTCAGAAATTGGTTCCTTACTCACCCATCCCTTTCTCAGCCAGAGTGCGTGGGAGAAAAAGCAGAGGACCACAGACGAGAGAAACAGATGTGATTGGGTGCGTTTTTGGTCAGTCAGCAGAAAAGGGAAGTCGTGATTCCTTTGATATTTCTCTACTTGAATTTAGCTCCAGAGGTGAATTTCCTTCATTGTAAATATCCCTCCGGGTCTTACCTTCTTTAGGTAAGTAAAAGGCATCATGACAGGAGGTAACCTAGAGATCTTTTTCTTTTCAATGGAGCTTGCTACCTTCTGTAAATACGGGTGAATCGCCCTATGCATGCCCTAGCGATCCCTACTTTTTGTGATTTTTAATTTTATTTTCTCTTTTTTTTTCCTTCAACTGTCTGAATTACAGTTACACCTTGTTGGGTGCAACTTAACACATCTGGTTATTGCGCCATTACACTCTACCTTCACTTAAGCACTCATCCATTGTAAATAATTTTAAGTTATATAATATCCACAAATAAGATTAATTAAACCTAATTGTTTCTGATGCACTTGTTGTAAATTCGTAAGCGATGTACAAACCTCACATGCTTCATACCTATAAATATGATTACTAATTCATTCAGAGCTGTTACTTCAGAGAAGGTTTTGATGATTTTGAGCTAAGTTTTCTTTTCAGTGTGTTCTTTTCCTGTTTGGGTTTATATGCATATCAAGAAAATAACACGCAATAGTAATTAAAACCTTGAAATTTATTCTGTATAACAATCTAAATAAAAATTCTATTGATCTTTATCTAGAGGATTATACAGATGCTTATCTTTATATGATATTTCAGATAAGCCTGGACCTCCAAAGAATCTGGAATATCCCGAAGTAACTGCTGGCTCAGTGACACTTAAATGGAAGAAACCAGACGACGACGGAGGATCAGACATTACTGGTAAATTTTTAACACACATTATTTGTGGATATATGGCTTTTTTAAAGCAACGAAAGCGATCGAATCTTCCTAAATTACTTGTGTAATTAATTTATTTGCTTCTAATTTTATTTAAAATGTATCTTATGTAGTTGGTTCTACGTGCAAATAATTTTGTTAAATTTTAGATTGTTTAATATTATTGTATCACTTATTATTCCCAGTCTATTTAATGGTTATATCTTATATTTCAAGGCAGCTATGGGAAACTTGTGGTATGTTAAAACTGTTTAACTTATTCTCTAAGAATATTTAATAAGAGAGTTTGTTGCTATCTCAAGTAGATATTTAAACAAATTAGGTATACATTTAAAAGGTTGCTTACAGTTCGCAAGTTACAGAAATATTTTAAATGTTATAGACTATTACGAACAATAATAAGGATCAATGAGAAATCTCTAGTTATATAAGAAACAAACTGAATACAATGTAACTCATAAGTCATAGTACAGAGTAAAATGTAGACAAAAGAGTCTACATATTACTTTTACAGAAATGTAATAAATGCAGACAAAAGTACATATTGTTCTTTGAAAAGTCCTTTAGTTAAACTTTTTATGAAAAAATACTTGTCCTTACATTTTGTTCTTTTGAAAAATTTTATCTTACAAATTACATATACATTTTTATGTATTACCATATTTTAAAATGCTTCAATTTAAATATTTATTTAAGGCGACTTAGTACCTTTGCACCTTCAAAAATTCGATTTTTCAAATTTGATTTTAAAAACTAGTACTGAATGTTAGGAGCATTTTAAAACAAACCGCGTCAAATTCCGACAATTATTACGCCCTGTGCAACAAAAAATGTAAATGCCTAAAGTGGCTTGTTCTATGTAATGTAATGTAAACAAACCTCTTTTTCTCAGTTTGCTATTTTCACACTTTCCCACAGGATTAAAAAAAAATCTTTTGCATGCAGAGCTTTAAAATTTTACACGAGTGTTGTACTTGCAAATCTTTATTCTGTGAACTTCAATTTTGTTAATAGGATGATTATATTTTATTTTATAACATGATACATGAAAAAAAAGTTACAAATACAAACTTGATAACTTTTTTAATTTTTCAATTTTTTTCAATGTAAGGTAAATTTAAAATTTGAGGTTTACAGAATACGGTCATTATTTAGCTTTAATTTGGTACAAGAATTATGGTTTTACTGTACATCTTTCAAAAGTTATCTTGTGAGTAACGTAAGGTAAGCTAATTTATTTTTCAAATTTTTGTACGCATATTTCATGCTGTATAAGAAAATATATTAATTTAATAGCAAAACTTGACACAATATTTTAAACTATGGACTTTATTACACAAACTGGCAAAGTTTCATACTGAAATGAGCAAAAATTGTTGTTTTATGAAGAATTGAAAAAAGTTTGTCAAAATGTTCTACTTTTGATTTCGTAAGGTACTAAGTCCCCTTAAATGCTTAAATAAATATATTAAACTTTAAACACATTTCGGAACATTTGTCTATTTAACAGAAATGGTCCGAATAATGTTAAATAATTTTAATCAAAATAGTTAACAATATGTTAAATTGCAATAGAAATTACTGATAATACCAATATCAAATAATGATAATCGAATCGAGTAACATCAGTATTAAATAATAATTAACTGAAATATAATTACTAGGTTACCAGGTCGAAAAATGCGAAGTGGGAGTGGAAAGATGGACACCCGTAGCTTCCTTCTGTCCAACGCCGACATGTGTGGCGAGAAATTTGGACGAAGGTAAACAATACAGGTTCCGTGTTCGGGCGGAAAATATGTATGGAGTCAGCGATCCTTTGGAAGGCAAACCAGTCTACGCTAAGAATCCATTTGGTAAGTGGAATTTCTAAACTAATATTGAAATTTTTTACTTATGATAGTAAACTTCAGGCAAGTGTTTGAACTAAGTATATTACACTTTTTTCTCTAAAATTTTTACATTTCAAATTAAAAATAAATGTAAAATTTTAATCATAATGAAGAGTTCAATAAAAGTTCCATATTATAATGTAACCAAAAGTAATATCAAATCCAAAGTAAATCCAAAATGGATACCTCAGCATTTTAAATAGCAAATTCAGTCTTAGGACAGAATAACTAATGGGTTAAACAAATATTATGGATCTACCTTCTTCCGTTACTTTACTCAGTAAATACCAGTCATAAAATTAGAAGAAAAGAAATATGAAAACATGAGTTAATGAATAACAAAACAGAATGAAGAAGTATACTCTCATATTAAGAATACAGAATACCGAAGGGGCAACAAACATGTAGTGAGTAGGTTTGCAAAAAAATTAAAACTTGTATTAATGTTGCAAACTCTAACTTAATTGAAAATAAGGAAATTATCTTAGGAATTCGTAACGGATTTATAAGAAGTTACAGATTACGTAATTGCATAAAATCATTACAGTTTACATAATTGTTCATGACATATAAGACAGTCACAGTCAAAAAGTAGAATATGGTGACACCATCCATATACAAGGAAAAAAAGGATAATTATTGTTGTTTAGAATCACACACAAGTGTGTGTAATCCTATCGGAATTTTAGATAATTAAATTTCAGACTTAGAAGTTGTATTTGATTAAGCAATATGGTTTTTTTTTTTTTTTTTTTTTGCAAATGTAATACATAGCTGCTGTACATGTTTAATATTACAATTTGAGAAAAAAATGTGCCCTATCTCGAATCTGATAAATTATTTATTAAATCCGAATTGAAACTGGTAACCTCTGAAAAGAAAATAAACAGCGTAGTGCATGGAAAGTTACGAGTTCGAGAAATACTTCCATTAAAGACCAATATGTGGATTAATACTAACTGCTAAATGTTAAATCTAACAAAATCTCAAAGCCATGAAATAAAACGACGTAATAGTTACGATTCAAAGAGCCAGTTTAAGTAATGTTTTCTATGTTATGACCATGTTTTAAAATTATTACTAATGTTTCGCTCGAAACTCTCATTCTGCCGCTCTATTGTTACGCTCTTATATAAACGCTGGTGGGTATAATCCGTGTTAATTTTAAAGACAGTCAATCGATAAAATTAGTAAATAATCTAAGTAAAACCCAAACCTTTCTGCGTTAGTTAGGTCAAGCTTGTTTGGTATTGTGGACATATTTATGAAAAACATTCAACTTTTTTAAGACTTGATAAAATTTGCTTTGCAGATACTCCAGATGCTCCAGGTCAACCGAAAGTTAAAGACTTTGGTCCTAACTTTGCCAACATTGCATGGACTCCACCTTCCAACAACGGTGGAAAACCAATTACGGGTAAATATACTTATAATTCTTCTCGTGCACCATGCATCAATGGACCTTTCATAAATGCATTATCTATTATTATTTTTAATGTCTTATCTTTAACTCACATTGTAACTTTGCCTGGGTCAAAACTTGAAAAGTTTTTTCTCACATTTTAATTTTTCTCAATTTTTTCTTAATTTCTCAATTGAGCTGAAATTTTCTATGCACGATTGTTTTGGGTGACAATACGATAATTTAATTATTTTTATAAAAATCTATTGATTAAAACTAAATATTTAAGGAATTAAATTTTACGCCAAGTTTCTCGCCCAGTGGCAGCCAAATCCGTCGTTTAATACTTTATTCTTTGCTTTAATTTTAATTACATTTAGCTTAAATATATTCAGTTTAATGACCTAATTTATCGTTCGCTTGAATTTTAATTACATTTAGCTTAAATATATTCAGTTTAAGGACCTAATTTATCATTCGCTTTAATTTTAATTACATGTTGCTTAATTTATTAACAAAATGCTTAATGGAGCTAAAAAAAATTTACTCGTATTTATTTTAGATGATGAATCTAATAAACGTCAAATAATGAAATAGATTATTAAAACAATTTTTGAATAGATTCATTTTGACTCAATGTTCCCTTTTGCTCTTGAAATTTAAAGTATTAAAAAATCATGGTACTCAAAGTGCGAAGTTTGAAAGAAAACTCATGTTCAAAAACATGTTTTTTACCGGTGTTTTTAATCTTTAGGTTATATCATTGAAAAGAGAGAGCGTGGTACACCAGATTGGTTCAAGGTGAATTCTTATCCCACCCCACATACAGAATTTAATGTGCCGAATTTGACAGAAGGCAAAACGTATGAGTTCAGAGTCATGGCTGTCAATGAAGGTGGACCAGGAAAACCCAGCAAGCCATCTAATCCAGTGACAGCCAAAGAGCAGAAATGTGAGTTGCTTATCTCAAATGTCATCTTTTGTAAATCTCCTTAACTTTAAGAATTTTATAATACAGAAAGTTCAAAATTCGAAGCAATCCGTCTTGAAATATTTTTAATGGTTAAAGAACAAATCGATCTTGTTGCGTTTATCATTTCTCTAGATTCTTCTGATGAAGATTATAAGGAATTAATGGGGGTTTTTTGGGTCACAATCAATTTATTGTTGAACAACAGTTTTGAGAATGACAAAATAAAGTCGTAATTTTTTATGGAATGTTTTTACATAGGAGTTCTGAGTTCTAAGAAATAATCACCGTGTGATAGAAACTGGCGACAGATTTGTGACATCTGTTGTAAGCCTTTTCTTTCAATTTTATCAAACTAACTTAAGTGAGCTAGTGTAGCTCATTTCTATCAAAATTTGTCTGAAACGTATTCTTAACCTATAAGTTAATTCGTTTAAATATTTAAATATCCATTATCCTCAAACATGGTCATCGTATATGTATTTTAGCGGAGATCTGAATATATGTTAATGTACCATTTGTAATTGTTTTCGATAAAGAAAATATCTTATTTTTTCCACTTTTTATTTCAAAACTAGTTCCTAAATATTTTTTTCACGCCCATATTATATGTTTCTCTAATAATATTGTTAAAATACCGTGTACGCTCGTAATATTTGGATGAAGTGGTAGCTTAGTGGTGCAGACTCGTGGCCGGTGTTGTCGAGTCGTGAGTTCAAGTCCTGATACCACTAAAGACCCGCCATGTAGCGGGGTTGATGCATGTTTAATCTGATTGAATTCCTAAGTCCTCCCGTTTGAAATTTTAAACGGGAGGTGCCAGCTCAGTGTCGTTCCCATCGCTTGACTGAGGCTCAAATGTCCATCGACAGTTGTTCCTCGTATTGCTTCTGTTATAATCAATTGAATTCGTTAACATTAATAAACAATCAAATAAAAATTTGGATGAAGAACAAATTACGTATAAAAATATGTTTCCATATATTAATTTTTTGAAAACTCATTGTCGTGTTTTTTCTCAGTCGCTCCAAGTGCCCCAGACATGCCTCGTGTGGACAAAGTAACAAAGAACTCGGTGACGCTGTCTTGGAGCAAACCCCTACACGACGGTGGCAGCAAAATCCAAGGATACTTAATCGAGAAGAGGCCGAAAGGTGCCAAAGAATGGGATATCATTAACACTGTCCCACATCCGGACACTACATTTACGGTAATTATAAACATATCGGTATTGCCACCATTCCTCACCTTATACCTATGTCTACCTTCTTAAGAAATAAGAATGACGATTCACTTATCACAGGCAGATGTCAACAATTCAAGCAATGCATAACAATATGTAAATAATGTTAATTGTAAGCAATTCAATGGAAGCAGCAAATACCAGCTACGCACAATAAGTTATTAAGAAATTTACTAATCAGTTACAAATTTGAAAAAAAAGAAAAAGGTAGTAACTATGGAAATTAATAGAGGATTGCAAAATATTTCTTTTTAAGTTTCGACGATCTTACTCGTATAAATGCATATTTTTTCGTTAAGAAAATTTCATTAAAATTCCACTATAAATATCTTCAAACCTACCCAGTAACTAATGATAAATATATTGTTTATGCATAAATAGTCTCAAAAATTAAAGTTAATTATTGCTTAAAAAGATATTGAATCACTTAATGATTCTTGAAATGCTGATTATTAGCTTTTTCTTTAAAGTCTTTGTCCATGAATTCTAAATCCATTTCATGTTTTTACTTTCATGATTATTTTTCATCCTCTTTGAAATTTGTTTGTGTAATTTTTTTATTGTTACTGGACAATAACCAAGATATCTAGATAACATTTATCCTGCGTATTAATTTGTTTCTATGAACATAATTTTCTGGCTATAAATGTTCATTTGTTTGGTTTCAGGAAATCGTAGGTTGAAATATCTAAAGTTTTAAATATTACCCCAGGAAATCGTAAAGTTTTAATTATTACTAAAATAATAGAGATAGAAACTTAAATTTTATTTATAATTTTAAGACCTCTCTGCAAAGTCATCATCCAGAGTTATGCATTTTTCTCAGCGTTTCTTCACCTTCAAAAGGCCATCATTGTAGAACTGGGTAGAATGAACTCTTATCTTCTCCGTGCAGTAGGGGACTTCAAACCACGGCTTACTGCAACAAATACATGAACACTAATGGCCGTAATTTACAGAATTATGTGCTAAAGGATCAGTTATTGATTTTATCCTGATATCTCAGTTATTTCTGAATAATAATTAAAACTTCACCATACACCCAGTATTTCACCTTTCAATATTTCTAGAATCAAATATTTAAATGACCCAGATGTGTTATTTTTACTAACAATAATTTACCTTGCAGCCTCTATGATATATTCAAAAGTAATAAAAATAATTTATGATAATAACGTTGATTCATTTTAAGTATCAAAACATTATTTGATTGCATAGTTTAAAATTGTTTAAATGAGTAATGTTAAAAGTTAACAGTTTCATCCTACTATTACAGTTTTATTTGAATATTCAAATTTTTCATTTTCCAGGTGCCGAATCTGAAAGAAGGAGATGAATATGAATTCAGAGTAATTGCTGTCAACGACGTTGGAGACAGTCCACCGAGTCGACCATGCGATTTAGTCAGAGTCGAGGATCAACCTGGTGAGTTCAGAGCATTTTTTTCATATACTGGATTTTGTAAGAATTTGTAAGTTTGTGAAGTCTTTAGTGAAGTATTTAACACACTCTTCTTTCTTTAACACCTTATTTCCTCCTCTCAATTTTATCCAGACAAACCGAGAATCGATGCTGGAGCTCTGAAAGACATCACTGTGAAAGCCGGTCAGGAATTCAGTCTGACTGCTCCGTTCACGGGCTTCCCCAAACCAAATGCTATCTGGTCCAGAAACGATGTCGATTTAGACGATAAGGATCCAAGATGCTTCTTCAAGGTATGCAAACCCAACCATTTAAATGTTGGTTTCTAAATCGAAACAAATTAAGGTTTTTATAATTAATATCGTATTGTAAATAATTACCTTCGGAATTATTGCATTTAAATGTTATATAAAATAAACTTGTTGGAAGTGTTTATTATTGTATCCTTACAAAACTGCATTGAAATGGCTCGAAATAAATACGTGCAAATACTTTGATCTTCTCCCTTTCTGTAACAATGGTAATTTAAATGAATAAACTTGACAATATTGCATGATGACAATATAATTAACATTATATGATTATAATTAACATTATATGATTATAATTAACATTATATTATTATAATTAACATTATATGATTATAATTAACATTATATGATTATAATTAACATTATATGATAATAATAATATAATTAACATTATATGATAATAATAATATAATTAACATTATATGATTATAATTAACATTATATGATAATAATAATATAATTAACATTATATGATAATAATAATATAATTAACATTAAATATAATAATACTGTTAATATATTTAATATTAAATGTAATAATTATTTTTATTTAATTCACTTCAATGTAATAAATACTATGTAATTAACATATATTGTAATAATTATTAATTTTGTGAAATAAAATTAGATATATATTTATTATTATGTAATTAAATGTTAATTGTAATAGTTATTATTTTTATATAATGAAAATTAAATATAATTATTATTACATAATGAGAGCATTAAATATAATAATAATTATGATGCAACTGAAATAATAAATAATTATTATTATAAAATAATACTTTGCATCATTATTTATTATTGTTACTTTTTTATTATTATTATATAATTAGCACATTAAATATAATAATCAAATGTAATAAACATTACATTATACAATTGTATCACTCTATGTATTATTAAATTTGAGGATTCTTCGTGTAACCATTTCGATATTTGTATGTGTTGAATTATATCCTAGAAACACTTAAATACTTTACGGAAGTCGACAGTACGAGAAATTCCTTTTTTTTTTCTTTACCTATATTTGATTAATACTAAGTTTGGTTTTTAAAATCTTTTTAAATTATTGATGGATTAAAAAGTAACTTTCATAATTCTTTTTTTTATTATTATTCGAGTTAATTTCTCTTTTATAAAATTGACTCTCGTGATATAAAGTACTTTAAAAGGCGTGTAATAAGGCTTTAATATTATTTTTAAAAAATCTTATTTTACAGGTAGGAGATGACTATGCAGTTTTGGGAATTTCCGATGCTAAGCGTTCCGATTCAGGGCAATACAAATTGTTCTTGAAAAACATCTCAGGTTTTGACACCTGTTACTGTAAAGTGACAGTCCTTGGTAAATATCGGTGGCTTAAAATATTTTTCCAATTGAAAGCAAAAATAAATATCGGGTAAAAATTTCAATACTTTGTCCGTTATTCTTACAGATCGCCCTGGTCCACCTGAGCATCTGAAAGCGGAAGATATCGAAGGAGACTCTTTGACCTTGAAATGGAGTCCGCCAAAGGATGACGGGGGATCCGAAGTCACCAACTACATCGTGGAGAAACGAGAGAAGGGTACCACCATCTGGTCGAGAGTGAGCAGTTTCGTCAATGGAACTTCCACTAGAGTTAGAAATCTGACTGTGGGTCGACAGTATGAGTTCAGGGTCATGGCGGAGAACTTGTACGGCACAAGTGATCCAGCGACTATGGATCCAGTGTTTGCAAAGCTGCCTTATGGTAAGACTTCAAATAACAACATTATTTATTTTTGATTATTCTTCCGCATTAACAAAATACCATTCTGAGCTTGTTATGATTATTCGACAGTTATACACATGCATAGATTACCAATATGTAGGAATATTTATTTTATTCACTTTAAGTGTTTGCTTGAAGTATTTCTACTATTCCGCTTCTTTTCATCATTCTGAATCTTTCTACAATGAACCACTTTTTTTAGATACAGTTATTGGAGTTTTAGGATGTATCATAGTTCATCGCCATATAATCGCGGTTATATCCATCCAGCAGCTCATCTATTACCGTACAAAATTGAATTTATAAAGAAATTGACTAGAAAATAAGTACTAAACTCTATTTACACGAAAATACAATTTCTGTCTTTTCCTCTTTCAGACAATTATCTCAAAATACTTGTTTGAATAGGTGTACTGTTATTTTGAAATTGTAGATCTTTTAATCATTTTACCATCAATTGCACTCACTGCGTTATGCTAAACATTCATTTTGCTCGCAAGATTCCTACCAGCTGGATATTCCGGAATCAGATTATTACCATTTTACAGCTAAAGGTTTCTGCTCCGAAAATGTTCGCTCACCATTCTGAAATAAACTTTGTTTTGTTGGAAATACGAAAGCTATACATGCACGTCATCACTTTCTAAAGGTTCTCAGCTATTTTAGCAAAACACAGTTACAAAAGAAGCTAATTTAGAAAACGGTTTTCTTCAAACAAAAAAAGGATGAACAACAATTTAATGTAAAACGTTAAATCAACTTAACAAAAGGTATTTCGATGAACCAATTATTAATCGGAATTTACTTCATCAGATGAGTTCATCTGCTATGACGTCGTTCAATTGACTAGAGAAATAACAATTGAACTATAAATATGCTCTATGGCAATGATAGCTGTCGATTGTTGAGAATGGTCCTTTTATATTTTTACCTGACTAGAATAGCATATTAATTACATCAAAATGAACTAAAAAATCTTTCGATTAATAATGGGCAAATTATAAAACTGTATTTTGCAAAATTTCAGAAAAGACTACATGAGACTAATTACACACATTTCGATCCGTAGATCCTCCAGGACCACCTGGTATCCCACACTCCGTGGAGACAACAACGGACTCCATCACTCTTTCCTGGACTAAACCCAGAACGGATGGGGGTAGTCCTGTCACCGGTTACGTGCTCGAGAAGAGGAAGATTGGCGACAACAAATGGACGCGAGCCACCAACGTCACAATACCCGGACTTACTCACAGAGTCACAGGTCTACAGGAGAATAACGAATACGAATTCCGAGTGGCTGCCTGCAACGAAGCTGGACAGGGACCGTGGAGTTCCAATTCGGATGGTATTTTCGCCAGAATGCCGCCATGTGAGTAGTTATTTTCTGCTGCTATGAAAACAAAAGCCTTTGATTAATTATTTTCCTCTTAGATGTATCTGTAATGCTAGTTAATTATTAATTAGTTGGTTATTATTTATGGATTATTTCTTTCATAAATGTATTTCTAGATGCTGATTAATTATTGATATAGTGAAAAAGATAGATCAATTAATCTAATATTGTGCCTTGAAATAATGATAGTGTCAATAATATGTTAAATTAGTTTAATGTACAAAACGTGCTCTATTCAGGAACAAAAAAACGAGACTATATAGATACAGTAGTACCTCCCAATAAAGGATACACACAGGACCAGATATTTTGCCCCTTAAATAGAGGCTCCCTTTACAGAATTGTCCCTTAAATAGATGTATTCTTCATTCAGAGATGTCCCTCATAAGGGGTACTACTGTATATATGCGTAACCGTTAAATAAATATATGTTGATAAACATTTATCCTTTTTTCTTTCTTTGTTAGTGTATCGCTTCAACAAATATATTGTATAATTATCATATCTCGATTGTGAGTTCATAATTATTTTTAATTTTTGTATCCATTATGTTCATCAAAAGTAATACGGTGAGCACTAAATCCAGAGGATGTTTAGATCACAATAATTAAATTCAAATAATATATTCTCATTGTTATTGATTATTATCTCATTTAAATTTTATATATTGTTAGAACCAGAAACATATCCAGAATATGTTTATTTATAAAAAGAATTATATCACAAAAAGTGTAATGTGATATAAAAGTATTCTATGTATTGAAAATATTTAAAGCTAGATCATACGAGTGTAACTTGTGATATGCAAATAATCTCCTTTTTTTTTATTTCTGCGACATTGAAAATACAGCTAGCCGTCACAATTCCTTCCTTTTTCAGGTCCTCCAAAACTTGACACTAGTTTTGCAATGAGAGACTTGACAATTCCTGCTGGTGAACCGTTTACTATCCGAGTTCCATACATTGGTAGCCCACCACCGACAGCTTTGTGGACAGTAGTGAGTGTGCAGAACTTTAACTCCTCAATCCATCAAACAACAGTTACTTTTTAAAATAATTGACTTGTGACAGTAATAGAAAACACAGTGATACCTCGGAATCCAAATTTTCCCGTTCCGAACTACATTCGATCCAAGAACAGTTTTTCCCATCATTAAAAACTGGATTGTTTTGTGCTTGTGCCCCCACGAATTTGAATTGTGAAAATATTTTTTTTTACTGCACTTGTATATAGAAGTATTATATTTCAAGGGGGAAAGTAGTAAATAACAACAGTATTTGAATAAAAATGTAAATTAATAAATTGATCACAAAAAACTAATATTTTTTTTTAAATATTAATGTCGGTGGCTCGTGTAGAAACTATAG
This sequence comes from Nephila pilipes, assembly GCA_019974015.1. Lineage (NCBI taxonomy): Eukaryota > Metazoa > Arthropoda > Arachnida > Araneae > Nephilidae > Nephila > Nephila pilipes. Next base: position 22,153 of record BMAW01002119.1, on the reverse strand, counting down.
GAGAAGAAGGGAAATTACTACTTAGACTACTAAGTTTCGTGACAACATCATGTATTTGAGATGTTATTTTAAAAATTGGAACATTAAATTAGCACGAGAAATTTAGTAGTGGAAATCACTTGGAATATTTTCTCTATAACTTCCGATCATGAATAGAAGGACAAAGTGTATTGCTGTTTGGAAATATTGGTGACACATGGGTAGCCGGACGCTCAGCCATTAACCAAAGAGCCATTAACCATTAACAACCCTCTATTCCATTCCATAAATCTGTTTTTCCTTTGTAGTCCTCCATTCTGGCTCGACAGTCTATAATCTTCACTAATCAGATCTTTCCCTCTCGGCTTCACCGAATCGAAATAAAAAATGTTCTACCTCTAAAATTCCTACCAAATTCATGCTCCAACTTTGAACAGAATTGATTGGTCAACCAAATCCAGCTCCCACCCTTACCCTCCTGATAATCACCAGAGCACAACTTCTCTACATAAAATAAATACTAGTCTTGATTTTAAAATAATGTAATATTTTAAAAAATAATTAAATCTTCTCTTTAACCTAATAAAATAACGATTTCAATCTTGGTGTAGAAAACTGAACACGCTATATTCAATACCAAGTAAACAATGAATTGAATTCAAAATTTTAATTTCTTTCTCATGTTCATGGAAACTTTCTTTGATCTTTCTCATGATCATTTATCACTTTTACACATATAATAATTTTTATATACTTTCCTTAAATTTCTTATTTACGAAGCATTTAATTATTATTTATTAATAGTAATGTCTCAATTTAATTTTTAAAGTAATTTGAACTATGGTTTATTAATTTTAAATTTACTCCTTTGTAAGCGTAGATTTTCCGCCATATCGGGTATAAAAATCCGAAAGAGTTAAGCCTCTTGAGAAAATGTAACTGCACTATAACGTTGTCCTTTGAACAACAGCCCCCTAAAATCTATGCGGGTGAGTTATTACCATATTTCACACCTGTTCACAGGATTCTGCTGACACTCGGATTCCAAAACAGCGCCCGAATTCCGGAGCAAAATTCTCTTATATGATGTATTCCAAGTTGTTCAAATTCTGAGGAATTTGGATTCTGAAAGGTCCCAATATTTTTAAAACCAGCTGATTTATTTCAGTTCTTTTTCCTCGTGAAAAATGTGGAGCTAATTTCAATTATACATTTCAGAACCAAAACGAAATCAAACCTGATGACCGAGTGACCTGCGAAGTGAGCGAAGACTTTGTGGTTCTGATCAATAAGAAGAGTAAGAGGGAAGATTCTGGACGTTACACTCTGAAACTGACCAATACGCAGGGCACAGACTCTGCTTCCTGCAAAGTGACCATCGTTGGTGAGTTCCCCTCGAATCATTGTTCCAATTACTTTAAAGTAGAACGAAGCCTGATCGTTTGGATTAGATAGTTTCTGCATTTGATAATTGTGGAATATGTTTGAATACATTTTTTTAACCCTCATGAATCAAATAATTCGTATGTTGTCACTCACTATATGTTGTCACTATGTATGTTCGTATGTTGTAATAATATCAAAACTCGGCGTTATATTCCACATCTACTATTTTTTTCTGAATTGTGTAACAAAATATTTTTAAAAAGGCATTTCCTGCCTATTAAGGACATTTTAACGGAGAATGGCCTTTTCCTTCACAAATACAAATTAAATGAGGGTCCTTCACCATTAGAAGACGTCACGGTATTTGTGATATTTATAAACAAATTTTAATACTAAATGCATCGTTAAAAATATAATCTAATGCCAAATTTCTTTTTCCATGGTACTTTCTTTACTATTATGTAATAAATATACATTTCTTACGTCGTATGAAATATTAATTTAGAATAGCAGGAAAAAATATTCATTTTCGATTCATAATGAAAATTGCTTTTGCTTTGCAGACAAGCCAGGTCCACCTCAGGGACCGCTTGAAATCAGCGACATCACTCCGGAGAACTGCTCGTTGTCGTGGAAACCGCCTTTAGATGATGGCGGCAGTCCGATCACAAACTACGTTGTGGAGAAACTCGACCCATCTCTCAATGTGAGTATTTCCTAAACAAAGTTTAGGGGGGGAAATTCTTGAATTTTGTCAAAAAGAAACATTAAAAAAAGATCGACATAGCAAATATAAGCTTAAGAGGTAGTTCAAAATTTTAAAATGTACTTCATCAGTAACATTGTATGGTTGGCAGCTAGAATAATTTTGCATGTAAAAGAGGACATAAGTTCTATTACAGAAAGCATTGAAAGTGATGACAATATGCATCAGGACATTCAAATGAGTGAAAGTGAATAGGATTGAATGATTCGAATCCTCGGATAATGACAGGTTTTCATATAACTCCCCCTCCCCTTCTTTTTTTTACATGAAGTTGCATTCAAAACACCATAAATGTAGGTTCGAAGATTAAAATAATATTCCTCTTCCATTCTTACTTTTTATATGCACGTTATCTTCGGTATTCTATTATTATTTATAGCGCACATTTCTCTCAGTACTTTTCCGTTAGTGGGATGCAAATTTCGCCGACGTCAGATTTTTCGTTTCGGCGACGACTGAACAAAGCAGTTTATAAGCACATTCGAAAATAAAACTACTTATTTTTATAAAATGAATGAACATTTCATATAGAATTGATTTCCTCAAAAACTTAATTTTTTTAACAAAAGAGACAAGAACGTGTTATATTTAGCGATTTATCGCTTGCGCTCGGCTAATGGAAAATTACTTACGTTTTTTGCGAAAGTGTGGATTCGTATATAAGCCAACTCCCATAATTTAACTTATAAAAAGGTTCAAAAATTGCTTATACGCGGAAATATACATTATATACTAGTATTATTTTAATACTTCTGTAGCTTATTTACTAATACTAGAATTCAGAAGAAACATAATTAACTGTACACTATATTAAAATATGACAATATCCTGCAAAATTTAAGTCGCTTTTAAAATTTTTGTGTGTATTGATGATGAAAATATTCTAATCATCAATTGAAACAAATAACAAATTAGATGCATATCATTATACACATGAATATTCAAATACTCGTATAAGCTTTAATTAAATATAAAAAATATAGATCGTAACAAAAAACAGTACACAGTGTACAGAATTTTTTAATTTTTTAACAAGAGAAATATTTGACTCTAATAGTTATATCAGAAACTAAGTATGTATCATCCATGTCATACCAATAATTTCGACATGGGAAAATTATTTCACATGTATATATACTTATAGATTTTCAAATATATAAGTGCCAAATTTTATTTACAGTCATGGATAAAGACCAGCAGTTATGTCCGTGGATGTCATTATGATGTGATTGGATTAGAACCAAACAAAAAGTACAGCTTCAGAGTATGCGCTGAAAATCAATACGGAGTTGGTCCACCATTGACATCAGAAAAGCCCATCATCGCCAAATTCCCCTTCGGTGAGTGCACAATTTTAAAAACTTCTTTATTCTGCATTATGTTACCCTTGCATCAATATAGTGTTATTTTTATCAATAAAAAGTGTAAATGAAGTGAATTATATACAAATATTGCGATATGGTTTCATACAAAAATCATTACAAAATAATTCATGCATTTCTAAATTCTAGACCAAACAGTACATACTCGCAAATGAATAATTAAAGCTCTTGATAAATCTCAAATGTACATTTAGGTATGAGAATTTGTTAAACTTAATTGTAATGTTAAATTTGAATTAATTGAAATGTTGATAACTGAGATGTTAATTAATTGAAATGTTAATAAATTTGTGTATAGACCACAAATTGTTACAACGATAACTATATTTAATTAGCACCTCAAGCACAGAGATTACAGATACTTAGATGGACATCTGCTGATGAGACTTCTCAGGTGTGAGCAGACTTTGACTTAAATTATAAACAAACGTTGTCTCAATCATTGAAAAAGTTATAACGAAGCGAGCTTTATAACAGTATTTCTTTATTTTACTTTATTTCAATAATTCTATGAGACGATAAAAAAAAGTACTGTATTTGTATTTATAGTTTATGTAATGTTTAATATGTTTAAAGAAAAAAGTCTTATTTTTGAATTGATTTTTCAGTACAAAATATTGAGCAAAACTATAAATTTGATTTTATCGAAATCGTGTTTCATGATTTGCTACTAACATATATCCAAAGACAACAATATCCGGAGGAAGTATTTTGAGTCTTGTGTTCTGAAGTTTGTAACACCTGATCTCAATAAAAAATATATTGTGGGCCACTTCAGACTCGACTAATTTTCAGAATCTTCAAGCCCTATTAAGTGAAAACTTAAAAATTGATGTCTCCTCTCGGTTGCAAAGAGCGACTCTTACTGATTATAAACTGCTCATTGACTATAGTGAACGTCGATTAAGTAAATTATTTTAAAACGTATAACTGCCACGGGAAGGTTAAATTTATATATTTGTATTTCTTCAACCCTCAAATAAAAAATGGTATGTATCAAAAAACCCATGGTAGTATCACCATGATTAATTTTTTGCAATCTGATTTCATTACCAATATATTTTTCTCGATATGTAGCGGGTTCTCATACATATTTCCTTTTAACTGACCTCTTGAGCTACTTATCTAAGATGTTTGAAATGAAAGCCTCACATTGTGAAAGGACTACGATATTGTTAAATGGGATTTTTGAGTACCATATAAGAAGAGTCCAATAAGTAGGATCCTGGAGGATATAGAGGAATTTCAGAGATTCTTAGGAACATTATATTGGTTCAAGCAACTGTGAGGCATTATATTAGGCGTGCATATCTGACACGGATCACATCACTAGAAGCCCACTTGAATCCGATCAAGTAATTTGAAATTGAGAATTTAGAGTATCTAAAATAAGTAGAATTATTTATATAATATTTTGTTCAGGTCATAACCCCGGTCCGGTAGCTTAATGGTCACGGTCACGAACTCACGGCCGATGTTCTTTCGTCAAGTTATGGATTCGAATCCTGAAATCACTAAAGACCTGAAGTTTGGAAATATGTCGCCAATAGCCCTCGTCGCTGCTAAGGTTGCGATTAATTAACCTTTCCTCATTATTACTTATTTTTGGTATTCTTATTGAAAGTTTAAATAAAATGGTTAAAGAATAATGGTTGATTTATTATTGCGTCTTTATGGTTCTTAGTTACAATGAATGCAGCTCGTTACGTCATTGTTAATGCTTTATTTCAGACGTTCCCAGTGCTCCGGGCACTCCACAAATCACTGATTCGGATGAGTCGAGTGTGAACCTCATCTGGGAAAGACCAAAGAGTGATGGAGGATCTAAGATTCATGGATACCAAGTGGAATTCAGGGACCCGAGGGACGGAAGGTGGAGACCCGTGTCCGATCAACTGGTTAAGGATACTACTATGAGAGGTAAGATATTTGCTCTCTAATATCCCATATGCCATGTTCATTATTAACGTTGCATCATTTTGAAGGAGAATTAAAAATGACAAGTGAGATGCATAATTAGGAACACTGTATAACGTTGGGATATCCAAGATTTCCTCTTCCATGATCTTGGGAATTTTTTTATAAAATAAATTGCATAAAATGAAAGCGGGACCCGACCAAATGAAAAGCGATCCATGCAAATTATTGAACTAAATAGTTTTAATGAACTAAATTGAAGAAGCGGGTATATAAACGAAACCAAATGAAATAGAAGAAAGGGCGAAAAGAGTTAGAAGTAAGAATATGAAAGTTAGTGGTTAGAATATATTGAATATTTGTGAGTAGAACGTAGTTGAGGTGTGTAAACCTACATTGATTGTTGTCAAACAAAGATCCCGGATCTCTCAGAATGAGTAAAATCTAAGGAAAAACTTGAATCTCTTGTCATATCAAGTTAATGTCGTCTGCTTCGAGTACGCTGGTAAGATTTATGTTTAATACTGATGTTAGACTAGATTACAAACGCATTCAGGTAGAATAGACAAACAGAGAACATATCCATCGTCTGAAAGCAGCGTTAGAGACCGGATTGAATGACGTGCAGCTGTTGTGGCCAGTTTGGTGTGACAAAAATTGATGTTGATGATTTTGGCAACTTTGACAACATTAGAATTTCGCACAAAAATTCCGACTTATAAAAGAGGAGGGCGAATGAGAATTTTTGTAATGTGTATTAATTTTCAGTATAAACATTTTGTGGAATAACTTGTGTATTTCAACCACTTTATCATGATTTTTGTTCAATGTTAAAATGTTTATTTATGCAAATTAATTGCGAAACTTAAATGTTATTTACCAATTATACTGATTAAAAAGCATTTCTTTAGAATATATTTAATTCTTGTTACACATTCCCACGATATGCTTTGTAATTTTAATAATAAAGAAAATATCAAGCATGATAAATAATATTTTAAGTAATACTGTGTATTCTTTTTATTCCTAATCAGTACCTAATTTGATGGAGAATACGGAGTACGAATTCCGAGTGAAAGCAAAGAATGCTGCTGGATTCAGTGCTCCTAGCAAACCTACAGCATCGTTCAAGGTTAAGACCAAATCAAGTAAGACACGCTTTTTTCCCCTCCCATATAGAATTCTTAATACATCTTTAAATAACAGAGTAGTCAAAAAGTTTTGCAATTTTAAAATTCTTTTATCGTTTTGCAAAAGTATTGCGTTGCCTTCGCAGAAAAAAAGTTTATTTGTTTTCAAATGATCTTTTTAGTAAAGAGATAACATTTTCTAAATGATTTCAAATAACAATTTAAAACATTTTTATGGGATGATCCCTCAAGAAATTCTCTTTCTTAATTTCAGGGTGTCAATTAGTGTGCTTTTTAAATTCTTTACAATTGATGATACTTATATTACTTATTTAGGAGTTAAATTTGTTTACATTCCATATTTGGTAATACAATGCGCGTACATGAATTATGAAATTAATTAAGAGAAACATCTAATCGCATTTGTCATGGGTCGAATCCTTCCATTGATTTTCATTAACATATAATTTGATTTTAATGCCGCGTATAATTCAATACAAAACAGTTTACAATTTTATAATATAAAATATTACGTCTTATAAATAGCTTTATGTTCTCATGAAATTATGCGGTTTTGTTCTTGACAATATAACCATGCTTTCTCGGAAAACAGCAATGGTTTGAAAAAAAAAATAAGAAAATTGAAATTTTGCTTTCTATTAAACACATTTAAAAAAAATATCTAGAAATTCTTACTGAATCATATTTCTTAATCTAAATGCCTGAATTTAGTATGTGGCCGTGGTAGCCTAGCGGACAGGGTCGCGGACTCGTGGTCGGCGTTATTTCCATCGAGCAGTGCGTTCGAACATTGATACTACTGAAGAACCACCGTGTAGTGAGGCTGATGCCCGTTAAACCTGTTTAGACTCATTTCTCCTTTGACGTAATGTGGAAGTTTGGAGGGATAGGTGCTAGGTGACGTCCTTGTCACTTGACAGAGGCTCAAGATTATGAGATCCGTGTTCCAATAGCCCTTTGTAGCTTCGAAGTTCTACGTTAATAAACGATCAATCAATCTGACATAAGTGTGGCACAAATAAATGACGATTGTCCGGTTTTATCCCTCGAGCTTTGTGCTTCGAATTCTAATTTAAAATCATGAAATTGTTCTCAATCAGATATTCTCCCCTCCCTTTCATTATTTTTAGTTTTAATTCTGTAAGATATAGAAACAAATATATTAATTCTCAAACTAAATAAATATATTTCATCATGTACCACACACATAAACTAGTTATATTTTCTAATCTATATATTTGTAAATAAGCAAATGAAGTAGATATATTTATCTATGTTTTTATATTTTCTATAGGTGTTCCATCACCACCTCAGAACGTGAGAGTGGGTAAAGTAGGTAGAAGTTACGTTGACGTGAAATGGGACAAGCCTCGAACGGATGGAGGCAGCAAAATCACAGGTACAACTTCAATTAGCTTTCAGTAATTAATTCTGTTCGTTACCGTCTTCTATTTTTAGTTTGTTCCGTAATAACTGATTATATTTGAAATAAAAAAAAACTCATCCAAATGAACGTTTTGATACATTTTATTTTGTTAATACTCTGATATTTTTTATTTCTTATGCTTATGTTTGTTTGATTAAAAAAATATACAATCATTATTCCAAGAACGGAAAATAAAGTTCTTAAATGATCCATGCAGGTTACATCGTGGAAAGGAGGGAGAAGAACAGCAACGTCTGGATACGGGCCAATGATTACGTCTGTCCGGATTGCGAGTACACAGTCATCAATCTGATGGAGAACCACGAATACGAATTCAGAGTCATGGCCGTCAATGCTGCAGGCAAAAGTGATCCCAGTAATACAACTATGCCAACCAAAGTCACCGATACTCCAGGTCAGTTAGCAATTGATCGAGTTCAGGACTGTTGATTCTTATTATTAGGATGACTGTTAGTTTTATATCTAGAGGAGTTTAACGTGTCTAACTAACATTGGAGACTCTGAACTAACCTTAGGAACATTTCATAAGTTGAATTTCATAAAATAAAACTTCGATCCCAGCAAAAGAAATGTGATCTATGCAAATTAAATGAACTGGAGAAATGTAATGAATTTAATAGAAAAAACGTATACGTAAACGAAGCCAAATTGAATATAGAGAGGCTGGAAAACTAGAAGTTGAAAGTTAGTGGTTAAAGGATTGTAATGGCCGTCTATCTTTCTTACTTTAGAACTCAATAACGTTCATAGAGTATAAGAACTTCTCCGGATATTTAACAAATAAACTACATTTCTTTACACATCTCCGAGCTCGTTCCGCCCATACTTATTACACTAGAATACAGATTGCGTCTCCTCTAATACGCTGGCAACACCTCTCCTCGACACAAGGAAGAGGGCACCACGATTTGCTCTCGACAACAGCAGTTATAATACAAAGATAATTGTTAATAGCGAATAGTCGTTGTTGATATGAGTGAATTTGCATCCATAGTTGATGGAATGTTTATTAGGAATCTTCTAGAGAAGTAGATGTTGGTATACCTATACAAAAAACCAGTGTTTATGATTAAACTTACTCAGACCTGGACAAGTGGGTAAGAGATTTATCTGGTTTTTATTCCAGGCTAAATTGTGGGTGCGTTGAGGGTTAATAAATAAGTAGGGAGCATTGCCATAATTGTAGCAATTTATATGAACTAAAAAGTATAATCACCTGTTTCCTCTTCATTTGAATGTAATTATTTGTGTTTAGAGGGACTACTTAACTGGTAAACGAGGACCTCTTAAACGAGTATCAGAGAAGTGTAACAAGTGTTTTGACGACAGTATTAAACTAATATATACATGTCTTTTAGATGGATCTCGCCCTGAGTTCATTCGTCCTCTGTCTAACAAGAGCTGCAATCTCAAGAAGGCCATTACACTCGAATGCGAAGGGGTTGGAAAGCCCTTCCCCACTGCTCGATGGTGAGTTCTCTTCTCGAAATTTTTGGTCGTTTTTTAACTGCCTTGTTTTTTTCTTTAGACTCATTCTAAGGGGGGGGAATCTAAAAATGAACTTAGAGACCCTTGATAACTATTATACTGAATTTCTAATGAAAAATATATGAACAAAAGATCAATACCCTGAAAGGAATATACACCCATGTGCATGAAAATGTAAATCCTTATTCCTTCTCTGTATAAAATTCAAATTCCCATTGAATTCAATGTTTTTTTATCCAAATTAATCTCATAACATTGACACTTCTTGAACGTTTATATCTCACTTTATAGTCATAGTCCCGAGCTTGTGGCTAGCGTTAATTTGGCCGAGCCGAGTATTCGAGTCCTAATTATACTAAAGATCTGTCGTGTCGAAGAAATAACGATGTTAAATCTGCCCGAGCTCAAAGCAGTGTTAATAAACAATCACTCTACCAATCTCCCTTTGTAAGAATACTTTTCTAATTATGATCCATAATGCAGTAACCTTCCTTTAATGCTGCACTGGGTGGTTTGGTAAATTCTGTAATACGGCACCGATGGAGCTTTTCACTTTCGTATTTTATCTCGTGGATTCGGGAGTTTGTTGATTTTGGCTGCCAGGTCGCGGTACAATGTTACTCGCAATTTCTTACTGTGTTTATCTAACTATTAGTATTCATTATAGTACAGTATTTCTTGTTTTCTAGCCTGCTACATATCACGATTGCTCTGTATGTGTACGTGAAGTGTACTGTACAGTAAAATGCTCTCGAATCTCAGCAGGTATTCTTAAAGTGCTAATTAAGCTGATTAGCGTTAGCATGTGACTAGATTAGATCGTCAAAACTCGTTTTAACTATCATTGTACAATTTTAAATTTTCTTTTGTGGTGCGTTTTTTTATCATTACTAGGATATTGAATTAAATTAGTGCTCAATGTTTTTGGTTGCTATAATGAGACGGAAGTAATTTGTGGATATTTATATCGTCTACACGAGTTCGGAATGTGTGTTAACACATTAAATACATGTTTTAATCGCTTAAATTTTTTTTTATCTAGAGTGATGATTTTTCTTTGGTAAAAACTATATTGACGCTTGATAATACGGCTCAGCCATATCCTGAAAATGCCGAATGAAAGGGAGCTTACCATTAGTTAAAAATCAGTAATTGAATGTATAATTTTTAAGACTACGCGGAATATATAACTTCTCTCAATATATATTTTTAACCTTATAATGGATTTTATATTCTATAATTCACCACAACCTCTACGTAGAAGAGTTAATAATGAATAACATCTAATGTTTTTCATTCTACATTTCATTGTAGGTTTAAGAATGGCCGTGAAATCCATCCTGCCGGTCGCATTACTCAGAAGGATTTGGACACTGGGGTATTTAAACTGGTATTCTCAGAAGTGTGGGACACAGACGAAGGAGAATATACTTGTGAGCTTAGCAACAGCTTAGGAGCAATAAAATGTTCAGCACGGTTGAACATTGCATGTGAGTACTACTGGTATTTTCTTCTCTGAGTAATATATTGTGAAATAAACATAACAAATTGAATATCCTTAAAATCTTCGCTATTTTAATCGCATCTGGATGGAACTGAAAATACTATTTAAGGCTCAAAAAGAGCTGAGCTAGGATTTTTATGGTTTAATTAACATAGTTAATTAGGCTCTAAAAAATTTTTTGTACAGGGTTCCGGGTCTTTCGCGTATCTAATATCTCTTCATAAAATTGTACTAAATTTCATAAAATTTTTAGAGTGCATTGGACATTTGATGTCATTAAAATTTGCTACGCAACGATTTTCAAAGATATTTTCCCCAGTTGGTAAATAAATTTACAATTCCATGAAATACAGAAGAAAAAAATGAAAAATAATAACATTATATAAAAATACAAATTATCAAAAACAATTTCGATAAGAATCGGAAAATACAACATTGTATAAAAAATATATATTAGTTTCGAAAACAAATTGAATTGTATTATACAAAAATGTATAGATTTTTGGATTAAATACGTATAAAATAATTATATTCAAAATTTCATGCAGTGATCTCAAATAATGTGAGAAATATTCAAAATTGAAATTATGTTCACATCGTTATCAAGCCTTATACTAGTTTACAATTGTGAACCATTTTCCCCTTATAACGTGTATTCGGAAAAAGAAAAATAATACAATGGACTTGTTTTATTTTGCGCGAACAACAATAAGTTAAAAATTGCATTGTACTATATTAAATATAAAATAAAATGATGAAAGTATTAAAGTAAAAACTAATTAGTAAAGAACTTCGTTAAAAGATTGTATGTGTTACTGATTATTTTCTCTCTAGTTTGCTCAAAATAATCTAATATATGGCTATCATAGGATTTCCCCCAAATATGTCTGAAACTAATGACAGGATTTGAAGCACGTTGAAAGAATAACTCACCAAAGTGATCCTTTGTAAGGATTGGAGAATATACAGGCGATAATAAATTTTAAGCCGAACGCTATGTAGAAAGGAAAATTGTTCCAACATATCGAATAAATGTCTCCTTTTTCTGTTGTTTTTTTTTAAAAAAAAAAAGGTAGGAATGATCATCGGGTCGTGTAACAATACGCATCAAACATTCATTTTTGGGCTGTCACGGACAAACTATATCACATGGGGATTTTCCGAGCCTCAGATTCGTGAATTATGCCTATTCACTCTTCCACAAACATGGAATGTAACTCATCAGAGAAAACAATGTGATTTAAAAACTGAGAATCATTCTCGATACGTATCTTTTATTTTGACGGAAGTAATGATGTGCGCATGACCGAAATTGACACTTCATATTTTCATCACAAAATATAGACGTTAGGTAGCCGTTTTAAGGGAAGTAAGTAAACTTATGTTAATTATCGATTTTTGACAACTTTTTATTAATGCTCCGTTTTGAATGAGACGCCCTATGTATCGAACCAAACCACAAAATTCATCTTTGATAAAGTGTAGAAGTCTTAAAAGTGGGATAGTTTCGCAATTACTGGTCTTGTCACACGACTATGACTCAAAATTACGTAGGAATCCATTGTTTCACTATGACCTTCATATAAATAAATCAAGTAAACTATAACAAATTAACAGTCTATATATATGCAGTGAATGTGTTTGAACAGAATATGATGTTTTCGTTGCAGCTGCACCAAAGATTGAGCGTTGTCCAAATGAAGTGTCCTTCCCCGAGCACGACAATGGAAAGATCAAGATCTTCTATTCTGGCACGGGTCCATTCGATGTCCAGTTGTTCAAGGATGGCCTTGAAGTCAAGGAAGACAAGCATCTCAAATTCACCGTATTTGACGATTACGTCATCATATATCTGAGGGAGGCCCTTAAATCGGATGAAGGCAAATACAAGATCATAGTCAAAAATGACAGTGGTCAAGCGGACGCCACATTCGCCTTAAAAGTCACAGGTAAACAGGATTGTTTCTAATTATTTGCATACATAATAATTTTTTTTTAATTAATTATTGACATAGTGATAGAGACCAAAGAGAATTTTACTAAAAATTTTTATTTCGATACTTTTTATTATGTTTCTCAGAGCAGTTATAATTCAAATTTTAAATTCTGGTCACCAAGTTGTTAACATATATTTCATTAATTTATTTAGTTGCCCATATACAAGGGACAGAATCAATCTTGGGTTTTAAATAATCTAGAGTACTTTATATTAAAATAGACAAACTTTATGGCTTCGGAGAAGTTGATCTTATATATAATACGGTCCGACATATTTGCTTGATTTACGGGATAATTTAACTATCTTGTTTCTTTGTTTTTTCGCCAAGGAGTTTATTAATTTTCTTTCAAAAAATACACATTTCTGGCTTTGTTCCCAATATTGTATTTATTCTTCACGTTCTTCCATTTCGTTTACGCCAAAAAGTTTTGTGTATTAATTAATCTCTGTTCTAATTAACGAAATACTACATAATCTAAACTAACATTGAAACGGTTGGGGATTTAGCAACAATTAAATGGTTAGTTTTTAAATCTTGTATGTAAGAGTTTGTACACACCTTTATAACCTTCATTAATTATTTCGTTGTAATAGAAAACAAACTAACGAGAGTATTTATTTCTTAGGTCTACCTGGGCCTCCTCAGGGACCGTTGGAAGTATCTGACATCACCCAGAACACTGCCACCATCGCTTGGAGGCCTCCTGCTTACGATGGTGGAAGCAAGATCACCAATTATGTGGTGGAGCGAAAGGAGACTAGTCATAGTCAATGGATAGTAGCTTCCAGCTATTGCAGAGTGAGTAATTTCTTAAAGAATGCAGTTTAGCATAAAGAATGCAGTTAGTAGGTTGGAATGCAGTTTAGCGTAACCATCCTTGGCGACAGGAATTGTTTGGCGATATTCTGCCAAATGTGGATACCCTTTTTTCACTGTGGTAGCTTTAGGCGTGGCAACCCTTTCGAATTTGCCATATGAATTCTGATTACAGCTCACCAGCTATTTTTTTTCATACATATATATCTCTCTCTGACCATGTTCCGCCAAAAAAACGCCAAATTTGGAGATTTTTCAAATCTCGCCAAGACGTCAAGCTAAACTGCACTTTCACCGAAATGCATTCCAAGAATATTTCTGGTGTAAATATGAAGGCTAATTTACCTTTCGATATTTTTCAAAAATTGCTGTTAATGACACTATTGAAACTTTTGCGATTTTATTTCCCATGAGCATGCTAACGAGGAAATGTTTGCGTGTGGATCAAGATAATATTTATATCAATCAATAAAGGGGGTAAAAATTAAATTTTTACACATGTTTAATGTCATTCCATCTAATGCTTTATGAGTATCTTCTCCCTCTTTGGCCAGTAGGAAGTCAGTCTTTCAAAACGGGGGAAGGAAGATGTCTCTCGTGATAAGCAGCTTCGGTGTCTGTTGCGATATGGCTTGCAACCACCAATTGAGCACTAGGCAAAAAAGAAAAATCTGAGGTGCTGAGTTCAATAGATTATCTCACATTAACTTTAAATATCCGTTTAAACTAGAATTTTATTTTAATTACTGAGGTTTAGTTTTAAAATCTTAATCTTTTACTTTAATTAAGATGCTTCCTAATCATTTTTAATTTAACTCAATAGCTATGAGGAAGAGAAATATTCATCGTTTTACAACAGGAACTCCGTTATCTGAACTTCATCACTCGCTGATGTTTTAATTTTAATTTTCACTTGGAAGAAACAGTTTTATTTGAAAGAATAAGCTGTTTCATTAAATTAACTTAAATTAGCCCATTGCAAGCTTTTTCGTTAAATCAGTACACATTTAAAGGGTCTGAGTGTTCAAGAACGTTTTCCTTGTTAAGGGCTATAACAAATTATTATCAATTTAAAGCATACATTTAAAGCTGCTATGCATTATAAAAAATATTTGTTGGCTATAATCTCTTTAATGTAGTCCTTATCATTTAAAATTATAAATTAAGTAATTTTCTTTTTTACATTACGATTAAATGTAATATCATTTTTATTTTAAAAAAAAAATTCGTTGAGTGAAATGAAAACAAATTAGCATCTATTTATAATTATTATTATTAAAAAATAACATGCTCGTGTATTTCAAATTTGAAGAGAAAACACCCCTTTCAGTATCTGAAAATTATTGTTAACTTTAAAATTGATGTGTTTGTATTGGTTTTGAGTCCTTTCATTAAAAAAAAAAAGTCATTTGATTCATTTTCCTCATGCCGACGAATAACATAAACTTCTCATTTAGGTCCATAGAATCTTATTTTTAAATTCAAAATTAATGTTTAATATGTTTCACGCAGGAGTTGGTGTTCACAGTCCAAGGACTGACAGAGGGTGGTGAATACCTGTTCCGTGTCATGGCGGTCAACGAAAACGGACAGAGTGCACCTTTGGAAGGCACCAATCCCATCATTGCCAAGTTACCTTATGGTAAATAGTTGCCTTGAATTTCTGTTTCAAAACTTTTTCACTTTAATTTAATTTGTGACACGTCATTACATCATTAAGACTCAAAAATTGTAACGAAGATAAATGAAATTTACCGATATTTTTCGAACTGTTACCTTTGAATGTTAAGAAATAAAACAATTTCCAAATGAATTAATATTCCAATATTAATATTATAATATTATAATCCGATTTCTTTAATATATATGTAGACACCTTACCAATCTCTTTTTGCATAAAATACATTTCATATTCTGCATTTATACTGTAATATCTAATGGTGAACGTTTATTATTAAAGTGAAAATTGCGTATTTGGTGCTACGCATTTCTAAATTTTTCGAAAATTGATAAATGAATGTGTGTATTACAGTCACACGAACTTATAATAATAATGAAGCCTTTTACATAAAAAAAAGATGTTCTACCTAACGATTTGAAGAGTTTGTATCCTTTCCGTAAATTATGCAAATACAGCAGTATTATAAAATATTTAAAACTAAATGAAAATTAATATAATACAACTGGTAATATAACTATAACTTGAAATTGGCATTTTAGTAAAGCAATGATTTATTTTAAACTTTTATTGACAACTGCTTATCTGAATTCTAATATTTTATGCATTTTCCTATTGAATTCAATGAACTATGGTCATACGGTTTGTCAGTTTGTATTTTAATTCCATAGATAAAATAAAAATGCTTTTCTCTAAATATTCGATTATTTATCTTTCTCTCTCTATCTCTTTCTTCTGTAAAAATAAATTAACCTACTAATATCTTATATTCGGCATTTTTCAATTTAAATAACAACTGTAACAGTATCTTTTTACGAAAGCAGATCAAATATAAGCAAGGCTTTATAAAAGGATCTTTTCTGATATGCCACGTAGGAAATATTACGCGCTGATCAAATCTGCAGCAATGTTATTTTTCTTTATATCCTTTAATATCCCCTCAATTTTTCCATCGTTTTGGGATTTTTTTTTATTCCTGTGTGATAAAAAAAAAATCGGACGTGTACGGTACTAATTGCATTCTTCTACTTCATTCGATGAAATTCTGTCTCCACCTAACGTTTTTTATATATTCGTTGTTGTACTCGCAAGTCTACTATAGAGTAGTTGCTAAATCTGGACTACAGAGAAAATGTTAAAGTGTTGTTCAGTGAAGTTTCTTTTAATCTTCTTGAGTCACATCACTTGTGTGAAGGGTAGGTCTAGATCCGTGCTAGGAAAAGAGAATTTTGTGGACTCGCAATGTGAAGTATTTTGGATCCATATACTGCTTCAACCTTTTCTAAAGGCTTACGGTAGTAGTTATACCGCATTGATTGTATGTCGCTTATGAAGAAAGTCCTAAAAATCAATAGCGAGAACTTGTTCTAGCATATTATCGAATTTTCCTTTCAATGGAGCAGTTTTTACGCACAATTCCAAACCAGACCGCTTGGTTTCAGGGTGCTAGAGATTAAATAAATTCATATATATATATAGAATAAAACGATGCCAAACGGTTGTTTAAACCTTAAATAACTTGTCATTGTTGCTACGAAAAAAATGTACAAAAATTGTCTGCTGCTATTAAAAAAAAATCTCGCTCTGTTAATTATCATACTCTAATAATTGTACATTTCTCCAAAAGATAAACCAAGTGCTCCTGGCGTTCCTGTTGTAACTGAGGTTGGCGGTGACTTCGTCAATCTCTCCTGGGAAAAACCTGAGAGTGACGGCGGTAGCAGGATCCAAGGCTACTGGGTCGAGAAGCGTGAGGTGGGAACCCTCGCCTGGCAGAGGGTGGGACCCAACCTGTCCATCACCACACAGGTGAACATCTCCAACCTCATTGAGGACAGGCAATACGAATTCAGAGTGTTCGCCGTCAACGAAGCAGGCATGAGCCCTCCTTCTAGTAATTCTACTTCAGTTAAAATCGCTGATCCCAATGGTGAGTAATAAACCGCTTTTTCAAGGTTGTTGTCTAGTACGTGGCTCTTAATTGAATGATTGCAAATGATTTTAAAAGCATAGCATCAAGATTTAAAAAAACTTTTTGTGTAATATTATTAATATTGTCAAAAATGGCAATTGTCACTTTGAAACGGAAAATAAATATATTTCTCTCTTTTCTGCCATTCACCCTCAGAATATCAGTAACGTACATCTAAAGGGTGATAATCTTATTAGAATTTATAGTTCAAAAATAAAATTATTCGAATGCTTAATATTTATTCGTTAAGAAGTTCGGCTTAATTTAACTTCTATGAAAGGGGGATTTGTGATATTCCATACCTTCGTAAAACACTACAAATATTTTTTACCACAGGTATTCCTATTTTTAATAAATATTTTCCCATGTTTTAGTAAACCTAGTATAAGTTGCTAAAATCATTTATTAATCCATTATTGTTATATTGACTACATTTATGTTTTCAGCTCCTGTGCCTCCTGAGTTTGTGATACCTCTTCGAAACGTAATGGCAGTGGAGAATAAGAGCGCCCAGTTCACTTGCAAAGTGTCTGGAAACCCGAAACCAACAATCATATGGTGAGAATCTTTTCATTTTATCAAAAAATTCAGATATAAAAATTGTTTCGGAAAACTAAATATGTAAAGTAATTTAACGGCTTAATTTAATTTAGTTTGTGTGTTAATATTCCTCCCCAAGGCTTTAGATGTTAAAGTATGAACTTTTTTGATGAGTTAATAATTTTTAAGAGCAAATACTGAATATACAGACTTTGTAAACTCTTGAAAAAGAATAGAATTTAAAATGAAATGGAACTATATTAAAATTAATAATGTACATGTAAATGTATTCGTTAAATGCGAGTTCGTATTAACCGATTCCCTCAGTTTTATTTATATAGATTATTATCAAACTTAAAAATGTGTCTCTTGTTTTAATGATTGCTAAGCAGAAAAACAAAATGTATAATTCTTAGCCTTTCTTGTTCTAAATCCCATAAACCAATCAATTAAGTAGAGAAATATCCTCTATTAGCAGAATCTGCAAATCTATATGCTGATGACACCAGTAAACATAAATAAGAAATAGTTCTTTAAGTCCTCATGTAACAAAAACAGACACGTTTACCAATTTGTCCAGTCATTGGTACATCACAAGTAGACATAAATTGCTTTTGAAAGAGACCCATTTAAAGTCCACTGCATTCATTGCAGCAATTATTTTCTGTTGAAAATACATTGCTGTATAGATTATCAATCTCATTGTATAACCTTACGTTGAAAACATTTAGAAAACAAGCACTAGAGCATGAACAGAAATATTCGAACTCTATTTCATTATTAAGTGAATTATTATCTCTTATTCATCTTCTGAAATTATAAACTTCTTCTATCGTTATTATTGTTTTACATAAAGCGCTCCAAGTGGAACTTTGGCCAATTCTCTCAGATCTCCAGGAAATGTTTCTGGATAGAAGGTTCTTTCTAGTCTGTTGGATGAAACCCTCGTAGACTCAAAAATGAACAATCATGATCACAGAATTTAATTACATATTATCTGTCAATTTTGATAGATTATGTGAATCTACGCATAGAGCTACTGTCATTGGTTATATTTTATATATTTTTCTCTGTATTGTTAATGAGGCTTTTGTAAGATGAAATTCCATGGTATAGGGACAATCGAAAACATAGTGTGTTGAATCTCCAACAGCACCACAAAGACAGTAAGAAGTGCTTTTAATTGTAAATGGATCAAAGTACGATAAGAAAAGTTCGTAATTAGTCAGGAAATATGATACGTATTTTTCGGTGTCTTACAGTTTAATGTTAACTTTAGATAGAAACTGTTAAGTGGGATTTTTTCTACCACAATTATCACGGTAGTATTCCAATCATCAAGAGGCTGGAGCAAAGCATCTACCTTGTGAAATCTATAACTTCAACACATTCTTACTGTGAATATCAATTGCGCTACAAAAGATTCATGCCAAGTCATCAGTGGTGTTTCTCGTATTATAAATAACTACTGGAATTAGGTAAATTTGAATGGGTTGGACAAAAATAATGTATATTTGATATCAATATTAGCATTGCTTAAAAATATCTCTTTCTACCTTCCAGGTACAAGGGAACGCGCGAGCTGATGGACGGTGGAAAGTACACTATGCTGAAAGACGGAGATTCATACTCTTTGGTGGTCAGCGAGGCCTACGGAGAAGATGCCGACGAATACGCCTGCAGAGCTACCAACAAAGGCGGATCTAGAACGTCTAGAGCGGAACTCCTCATTAAAAGTGAGTGAGGAACTCTATTCGGTTGCATCATTTCATGCAGTTACCAAAAACACCAGATTTACGCTTTTAATTCTTATTCATTTAACTCTTTGCATTGCATACGAATAGCAAATCGTTTTTATACTTTATTTAGCATGTTTTCAGTTAGAAATGGAGCAGATATTAGCTTAAAAGCCATAATATATGATTTGTAAAATTTAAATTGAGTCGCGATAAAAGGTATTGGCTTTTTTTAAAAATTTGAAATAGATCCAAAAGGTATATTGTCTTCGGAAGAATGTTTTGAACCAGCAAAAAATAATTGATAATAATATAAATTTTAATAATTTATAGAGTTGTCTGAAGCATCTATATATTGTAATTTAAATAAAGTTATTCTATTTTATTAAAATAATTTATCTGTACGAGAAATGTATCTGAGACTTAAGGAAAATATGTATTAAATATGTCTCAAAAAATATCTGCTAAAGATGCTGTTTCTATTGAAAAGAAAATAATTTATTCAATTTAAATTGAATAAATCATTATTTAATTGAATAATTTATTCAAAATAATTTATTATTTATACTGACAACTTATATCTGTGCATTTTTTTTCGCTCTCATCAAATCATTTGAATACAATTTTATATGTTCTTTTCTGACGATGGGTTTGATAAAAATAGATATTAAATAAGGCAAAATTGATACATAATTATAAGCAAACAGACAAGGAAACTGTAGTACAACTTTAATAAGCATTATCTTGCCTTATCAAAAATAAAAAAAAAAGTATGAAGATTCGAAACAATTCATGTATGTTACTTCTCGTAAATGCAATTAAACATGAAAATTTCAAATGGTGTTCAAAAGTAATTTCGATACACATAAAGTGAAGCTTCGTTTAATCAAGTAAAATAGGATTTTTAGAAAGGTTTTTGCTAAAAAGCCACAGTAACTAAATTTACAAAACCAATGAGGTTATAACATATTAATAACAAAAACACATAAAATAAAATTCAATGAAAATACAAACACATATGTGCATATTTTTTTGAATGGGGAAAGTGAAAACTGTTCTACTTATAACCATATATGTAAGAATTTCTTATAATTAATTTGTGCGAGTATTTAAGAGGATTTTCTAAAAAGTACTTTTATTATTGTCTTCCAGCCGCACCTCAACTGCACGTTCCACCCCGCTTCCGCGAGCTGGCGTGCTTCGAGAAGGGTGAGAACGTCACTCTCAAGATTCCATTTACTGGCTTCCCCAAACCCAAGATCAAGTGGTCCAAGGACGGAGACGAGATCGAGACGGGAGCACGATACGACGTCTCAGTCGGGGAGAGACACGCCCTCCTCACCATCAGGGACGTGCAGAAGTACGACAACGGACCATACAGGATCGTCGCAGAGAACGAACTTGGGGTTGATTCAGCCATCATCAAAGTACAAATCAACGGTGAGTACCGCCCACTGATACGCGAAAAACATCTTTTTATACAATAAAAAATGGGGGGAAAGGAAATTCTGTTTAAATTTAAATTTGCGCAGTCTACGATTGTCGAAGTCTACATGTGGCAGATAGTAGAAATCTGGAGAATTAGTGCAGCCCAGAAATCGTTCTCTTGGTTAACTTTCATTTACTTCAACCTCATCTGTCAATGCATTTGATAGCTTGATATACTGAGCAGAAGCAAGTACAGAATTTTTCGCAGTGTGCGTGTGTGTTATTCAGAAACATTTGGAATCAGTACTCTGGATGATGCATATTAATAGGGCAAGAAAACTATGGAATGTATTTAAGTTTTAGAGCCGATATCCATAAGGCCAATTACTGAGTTTCTTAATTTTTCAGTTCCAGCTAATAGTTTGAAAATTGGAACCTTAGTCAGCAAGAATCAAGATTGAAAGTTTTCATATTTGTTGAAAAGTATCGAATGCACAAAAGGCGAAACTTCAGTAAGCAGAGGATATATGCTCAGCCTTCCAATCATCAAGAAGTTACCAATTCAGCCTTTTTTTTTCTTAAAAAATCAGTTTTAGATTATCATCTTAAAAATTACGATACAACTATTCATGTTTTCATAAAATACTTTAATATTTCGTTTCATTTTATATTTATTCCCATAAAAACATTAAACAAAGATTCTGATCAATATCTCGTGAAATGAAGTATATAGGCTATTGTTGCAATAAATGGAATCATTTAATATTTCCAGGGAGAGAAAAAAATTTTAAAACTAAAGCACTTAAAATGATATATGCAGGGACGACCAAAATTTATCAATAGTGTTAAGGTACTTTATTTTATTTTTTCAGACAAACCTGATCCTCCAAGATTCCCTGTGGTGGAAAGCATCTGCGATGACTTTGTGACATTGTCATGGAAACCACCACTGTGGGACGGTGG
>BMAW01002116.1:0-12936 GCA_019974015.1 Nephila pilipes | reverse complement strand
ATATATATATATATATATATATATATATATATATATAGGTAATTGTATGTGTGTTTTATCCAGACAATATTTTGCAGTTTTACTCTTAATTTTGGAGGGAAAAAAAGAACAGCACAGAAATTCACTCATGTTAAATCTTAAATGATTGATGTCATGGAACACAAGTGTCTGAACTAAGGAAAATTTGATATTTATATTTAAATTGATTTCATTATAAAACCCCTCTCTCTTTCAAAAGAACCATTTTACTCTAATGTATGTATATGTTACTTATGTTACAGTAATTATTCATCGATTATAAATGTTGATAGTTATAAAAGTTTGATGAATCTTAAAATAAACTAGAGCTTTAAGATGATTATCTCCCGGAAAATATACTTATTTGAAATTTGGTTGTAGATAAAATAACTTACTAAACGTTTAAAATGTATTATTTTCGTCACTTGGATAAATACAGAAAACATCTGATAAGACCAATCATTACGCAAAATGTACATTTGGCTGATATCTCCGTCAACTAATTCCATCACTGAATTGCAAACTAATTCCATCACTGAGGCAAAAAAAAAAAAGTCTATGTGTTTGCCCTAAATTGTAATTTATGGAGAACCTCATACTTGTGTAATTCGCTTTACCAACAGATGTAGCGGTACCCTCATGTGTAATATGGCTAAAAACTTTATATTGGATGCTTATGTTATCCTTTTTTATCTGCATGATTAAGTATATTTTTAATGGAGAGCATTGTGTCTTCTATTTTTGTATAAATCTGATTTCGTAACTATTCCAAGGAGACAATTTGTGATTTTTACCTTTTGTTTATTTAATTGGTATTAGTTAACTGGAACTTATCGGCAATCGTTACGTCATCTTCAGTTTGGTCGGTTTGGAGTTTTCCATTGCTTCGCTCAATTATATTCGACTATTAACATAGTATTACTTGCATTTTTTTTATATAACTAGTTTAATTTTTCGAAATACTTCTATCATTTCAATTTTTACATACATATTATTGGTGGAATCGAAATTTTGTATCGAGACGATCGTGTACATAACAGGAAATTAAGTGCTCTGACTTGATCGGTATCAACTGATCCACTGTCGAATGACTTTGAACTTCAGTCAACCACATTGTTAGGCAATGATGAAGAACAGCTGCAGAATTTTTCGCCTTCGTTTCGATGTGCAGTATTATACGCTTGAAAGGAAAGATGATAAAAAGTAAAACATAGGTACTTTCTTTCGAAAGCTCTTCCTCTCTTTTCCTTTAAATTTTTTTCCAGTTTGTTTTGTTTATTATTGTTTGAAATTTCTATCATTATGTCGAGACTGACTTCGATACTCGTGTATTTTACTCTCAAGGAAGTAATTGTTCAATAAAATTCCTCATTAATGAAATAAATGAAAAGAATCGTTTTAAAGAGGAATTACCTCATTCTTTTATATAAGTTATTCTTTCAAAAAAGAGTGTACTTTTGTAGTTTTAAAAAATATAATAAAAAAATAAAACAGTTATATTTTTTACGTTAAATAAAATTATTACATATTGATCTTAAAATTATTTTTGATCATTTTAACTGGAGCAAAAATTGACCTTTATGTTGTTGATAAACATTGTATTATAATAAAAAGCGTGCTCGATTCGGCTGGTAAAACATCTGCTATTCTTTTACATTTCTATGAATTCGAAGTGATTTAAAACATTAACTGCAAGTAATTTGTTTGTGTAAATATTTAAACTTAGCGTTGTCTTAAAAGACACGCAACAAGTCTCATAGGAAATATTTGAATGTCTTATTGCCTACATGCGACGGAGAGAGAGATTTATACATTTAAAAATTTAAAGGGAAAAACGATCGTAAATTTGACTAAACGTGAAAAAAAAAAAAATGTTTTTGATAATGTTAAATTTCAAACTATTACTAAGCAGTGTTATGAACACCGGTTCTGTCTCTTTTTTTTTTATATATGCTATAGTATAAGTGTTATAGAACCACTTAATTCAAATATATATGTTTCTTTTGAAGAGGGAAAATGTTTTACCTTAAAAGAAGGAATAAATCTTCATAAACTTTTTTTTTTTTAAAATATGTCACTGCAATTACATTGAGCAATCAAAAGGGGTTTATGAGCATACTTCGTAGTAATATATAAACTTAAAAACATAAGTTTTCATTAGAAATGGATTTCTATACTCCGATCCATTTCTAATAAAACTTTATGGCATAATACGATGAATTGTTTATAAAATATAGACATTCTAAGAAAAAATATATTGAATGTGTTATAGTTTAGTTATAACATTAATGTAAGCTATGTAGAGAGAATGTACAAATCAATAAAATAAACAATAACTTATCCATTACCTATGATAACTTTCTATATTAGTGGTAGGTTTTATATTTTTTGTATTGCTAGACAGGTTTTTCCGCCAAACGTCGTGTCTGCCGTTTAAATCTGATGTTAGCACACCATGCCTCCCTCCTCCCTTAAAGTAAACATGTTAATCTTCTAATACTGGATGATTGCTTTTTTTATATTTTATTAGAAAAATAGTCTTCTGTAAGTTTTTTTTTCCAAATTTTATTCCTAATCGAATAAAACTGTAGTCTTTTATTAAACAACTTGCATTTTTTTTCTTCAGGTAGGATAATGCCCTATCCTTTTCACAGATGTACGCGGTAGACTAATGGTCATAGTCTCGTACTCCTTGCTGGCGGATTTTGCCCAGTCGTGGGTTCGAGCCTTGATGCCACAAAAGACCCGCCATGTAGTCGTGGGTGATGCACTTTAAATCAGTCAAGGCTCAAAGTTCCATTGATCGGTGTGGAAGTTACAGGTAAGGTAGTACCACCAGATCGTCGTCTTTGTCACTTGACCGAGGTTCTAAATCAGAAGGTCCGTCGGCAATAACTCTTGTGTTTCTTCTAGTGCGACGTTAATAAAACCAATCACCTACCTTTTCAGACGTGTATTCGCACTTATCTATGTTTAAAATATTAAAAAACTTTGAAAAGGAGCATTTCTGATGTTTGAGAGTTTCTAACACTCTTTTTTTGGAACAATGCTGTAAAATTATGTATCAGTGGAAAGATAATTAAATCAAAATGTAATGCATTAAAGTTTATTCAATTTTTTAATGCATTAAAGTTTATTCAATGCTCGTTTCATTCTGTCCAAAGTTCATTCCAAATTACCGAAAAGGGGAGCAGAAGTTTCTAAGATGGATATGAAGGTTCTTCTTTTTTTATTTAAATGTAACCAATAAGCATGAATGGCAGGATAACCAATCAGATGTAATCTTGTTTGGGAAATGAATCAATCACATCACTATAATATACAATTTTTGATAAACACTGGAGTGAAAAGAACATTTGTCTTTGTGTTATGTGATTGTTATTGAGTTTGTATTTAAGTATTCTTTCATTGATGAGCTTAAATTCCAATGCTACAAGTTGACTTGTCGACCCGAAGATGAAGTAAAATAAAATTGTGAAATGAACGATGTTATAACTACGAATGTATTGGGAAATATCTTAACCAAAGATTTCATTTTAAATATTTTCAGTCACTGTGAAATTAGATGATAAAAGTTGAAATAGACGCACTATGGGAAGTGATAAAGAATTGAGATACTGTGTGCCTAGTTGGCAGAATGAAAATTTCGTGGGTGTATGTGAAATGAAACAGCACACCTCGTGAAGTTGAATGCATTGACTGTTCAGCGCAGACTGTATGAATTAAGTATAAATCCTGGCAATTCATGGGGACAGCCACTCATGGATTTTGTCTTTTAAATAAAGGTTGAAAAGATTAAATTAGCCCGCAATCCATGCTAATTGGATTGCAAAAGAATGTGATGATACTATTTGGGGTGATGAGACAAATTTCACTGTTTGGTTGGGATGGTATAAAATATCGTAAGGAAAACAATTACATAAGTTTTTTTTTTTTTTACATGCTTACTGCATTACTTGTACCATGAAAAACCCCAGTAATGTTATGATGTAAAGTTGTAAAGCCTCCTGATTATTGATAGCTTCACTTTCCAGTCTTATAATATGTAGTCACTAAATTACACAGTCAAATATAAAGGAAGACAGAGGAACGAAATCAATATACTTTTATTCAAGTTATGAATATTTAAATTTTAACGACTATGTACTCTCTCTATGGCTACTTTTTCTAAAAGTACCTGAATTACCGTTTGATATCTGAAATTCGGCTGCCTCTTATCGATTCACTGGATCTGAGAGCAGAATAACTGAACACAGAGCAATTCCTGAACTGTAGTAAACCAACCAGGTCTTTCTAGAGTACTAACCTTTGCTTGAAACGTGTCAAAATTATAAGTCGATCGACGAAAAGGTTTTTTGAAGTGAAGTGAAAAGGTTTTTCTAAGTGGGTGCCACGATTGCTGGATGGAACAAAACAGCAACGAGTCGATGATTCAGAAAGTTGTTTATCGCTATTTACTCGCAACAAAGATTTTGCGAAAAAAAAAAAAAAGAAAAAAAAAAATTGGGGAAGATTTGAAAAGCGTTGAACGATTTGTATCACCCTAAAAGGTGATTAACAAAAGGTGTTATGTTGATGAATAAAAAAAAAATTCTTGCTAAAAAATGTTGTTTTCAATGTTAGACTCCGGGAGTTATTGATCGATGTGTTATCTTCACGCCAATAAAATGAGGGGGGTGGGGGACCACACTCACTACAGATAATTATTTCTTTACCTTTCAGCATTTAATTATCTTACTAGAAACAAAATTATAACTATGGTACTTGTCAGCAAATTAAATCTTCTCGAAATACTATTTTTTTTTTAAAAAAAACACTTACATTACAGTAATATGGTGAACATCGCATCAGATCGTTTTTTTTTTGTTATGGAGCTAACGAAGTACATAATAGAAGTGAACTTTTTATGATAATGGTATCACTATTGACGCCATAAATGATCTCAGGAAAAATTGGTGTTACCAATCATTCGATTTTTTAATAATATTAGCAAACGATTTACATGGGGTGATTTTTCACGTATATCTTTTCAGGGTTAATCTGCCTTCAGTTGATACGTTTTTTCATGATATTATATTATGACAAAAAAGTAGTGGCAACGAACCATCTGATCTCGGAAGCATACTTTCCCCCAAAAAGTTTCCATAATTTGGTCTACTAGAACATTATCTCACAAATTTACTATGGGAAGTAAATTTTTGCGGCAATGCACATTTTTTAAATGTTTATGCAATGTAAATTTTTCTCTTTCTCTCTTTATTTAATCTAATTTCAAACAAAAGAAATGTAAAAAAAAGCACAGTATTTAATACATATATGCAATATATGTGTCGAAAAGAGTATTGATGGTAAAATTTTTTCCTTTCTTTTGAATGTTTTATTGTAAGAATAATAGATGTTATTGTAAACAATATTTGTGCTATTGTGCGTGTGATAAACAAAACATGACTTTTTTTTTTTAAAGACTCTTCGTGGTTTAATATGCTCATAAAATTGTAATGTTTACAAAAACTCGTGGAAAGAATTACTGGAAGCAAATAATACGGATTGTTCTGGAGTTATTTGTTATTATTCTTTTTTTTTTTTTCCCGCAGGAAATTAAGCCATACAAACAGAAAAACAATTCACACGAAAAAAATTGAAAATAGCCTGGCGTAACCTGCGTATTATATTTTATTAACAGATTTTGATTTAAAAAGAGAATACTATCAATTTAAAATTGATGTAGTATATTTATAGGTTTTAGAAAGTGTATAAATGAATTTTTTTTCAAGTTTTCCCCTTTTCCTTTTTAAATTCCCTTAAATTCTTCATCTCCATTTACTATTCTAAATATTTTCTATTCTGCTCATGTTTATTACTTTCTGTTCATTTCACCGAGGAAAAACAACTAAAAACATGGTTTATGATGTTTCCCCCTATTTACGATTTTTAAAGATATAATTTTATTCATATAATGAGAGAAAAGAGGCTGTAGTATGAAGAATATCTAATTTAATATGCATCTTGCATGTAAATATCGATTTTATACTTTATTTTTTTAATTAATTTAAATACCGAGGAATTTTTCACTCAAGAATAAGTTTTTAAAGATCATATGAATACTATTTCCTTGCCGTTTAAACAGGCGATAAGCGCTATTTAAAATCAAAACTGACTTTACAGAATTAAATCTTACTTTTTACGTGTTTTGTGCTTTATATTTGTACATATTTATTTAAAAGTGATACATATGATCTTATAGGCAATTACTTCACTGCCATTAAGTTAACTTAATAAAGTTATAGCTCTTCTTGTTTTGTCTTTAAAAGACTTATTTTAAGTTTAAAATGAAAGAGAGAGAGAGAGAAGAGAGTAAGATGATTTTTTTTTTTAAAAAAAATTTAGCCTATATTTTTTGTGATACAATTTGTTCTTCTAGAAATAAAATTTGGGAGGAGGGGAAAGTTGTACATTTACAAATATGAAAATTTTTTCATCGGCAAGTTGCATTTTATGGGAAAGTAACATTTAATGGAATATTTCATTAGTAGTATATTCTGTGGAAAAGTGGCATTTAATGAAATATTTTATTAGCAGGTGGCATTAGAGGTCATTTAGACAGAAACTCAGAAAGACTTATTGGACACTGTTCGAAATTTGGTTTCCAAAGGCAGGAGTAAACTGACCCACTCAATTTATTTATACTGAGTTGAATTTTATTTTGATAGTTAACGAATTGATCTCATAAAAATTCTTTGAAAGATTTTAATCCCGCCTCCCCATTTAGCCCTGAGTTGCACTGATAATTGTTATGTTATGCCATGTTAATTAGCTGATCTTCTGATTGGTCATTAATTATTTGTTGCTGTTGTTTTTTATACAGTTAAACTTTTTTTAAAAAAAAACTGTCTGTGCTAAGGAGGTAATTTGATTTATTTTAGAAACAAAAAAAAAAAAAAAAAAAAGTGCATATTCAAGCGTATTAAATAGCTGCAAACGATTTTAGTTCTTGTCAATTATAATTTTTCTTTTCGTAGTATCTTAGTGATCGTACATACAGGATGAACTCACGCAAGCCCACTGAAAATTCTTATTTATTCGGTTGTCATTTTCTTGTAATCTGCTGGTAGATTAAAGAAGTAATGGTTTCATTCAGCATTGATAAAAGGTCATTGGAATCTTCACCACCAATCTAAATAAAGACACCCAACAACATTTTATATCGCTCCAAGCCTTCCTCGTCTCCACATTGCTACAATTTTCATTTTCTTTCCATTCATAACTTCACCCCGTTTGGACTTGTAAAGTGGCGTTAATTGATGGTAACTGCTGTGTTGAGAATTTATTTAAGCAAACCGGAACTTCTTTCAGTCCCGTCTAACTCGCTTGGTAAAGAGATGCAACGCGTATTACAAACGAAAACCACACGGGATAATATTCCTAGCGGTCGCGTGAGAATCAATGCATTTTGCAAACCCTGGGGGTATATCTCTGACTGAGGGTCAGCAACCGAAGTGCGATCGTGACCGTGTGTTTGAATGGGTTAAAATTCATCAACTGTCCCTCTCAGTCACAGACTGAGAAATGACAAGACGAGGAAGAATTGTTGAGGATGAACTGGGTTTTAAGAGGTAACGCCCCAATGGCTAGGCTTAGTTCCATCTGAAGGGGTCATGTTTTTCGTCTTGGTGAAATTAAGTGGAGGGCATCGAATGGTAAAGTTGAATTGCGATTTCTCATATTTCATGGGAACAATTTATTTGAATGTACTGATCTGAAAAATATTCGTATGCGAACGCACTCTAGTGGAATTATTACTTATATACCAAATAAAGTTCACCAGTCGAAATCTAGTCATATGTTTTTCTGACTTATATATAAAATGAATTTAAAATATTCAGGCTTAGATGTAATAGTAACGTAAAATATTTTAATTTTTAATCGTAAATATCTATGCTATTTGATTGTTAAAGTTTTTTATTTAGAAACTAAATTTATAATTTTTTTAATCTCGAATTGATTGTGTGCTCAATGACGTCCCGTCTAAAACCAACACAAATGCTTTGGGCAACAGACCTTATAATTTTTAGACATGGGCAAGTGACGAGGATGACACTTGAGCAGGTACCCCACTATAATAATTTCCATACCATGTGAGCGTGAGGACGTTGAGCCCCAACGGATTTAACGTGTATCGAACCCACGATTCGACCGAAGCTTCGCAGACCCCGGGCTCGCGACTATGGCCGTTCTACTACCGCGGCCACAATTTTAATTTCGTTGTTAATTTTCTGTGGAATATTGATTTTTGAATGTGAGTGTATTCTCTGGTTAATTTCCTCTTCTCTTTTATTTTTTCCTGGAAAAAGAAGAATAATTCATTTGCTGCAATTAAAGGAAATTGTTTTAATTGGAAAATAATTATCCTCATTTTAAACCACAAACATGTCGAGCCGTTCGTTTTCTTTTTCTAAAATTGAATGACTAACTTTAAAATTTAGTGGAAATGATTTTTTTTAACATTGTTAATAAAATAGCTTTATTAAAAATCAAATGTTAAATTGTTTAATCCTGGAAATTGAAATTTTTATGTTACTAACTCTTTACATATCGTTCTTTTTGAAGAGATATTTTAATTTGATTTGCTTTTTTAAGGAAGGAAAACAATTTTTTTTTAAAAAAAAGTCTAGTGAATTATTGTTTGCGTTGTGAGTAATTGTTTACCTAAATAAATCTTAAGCCTGTTTAACTGTTAGATTCATTCATAATTATTATTTGTGTCAAATAAGAAAATAAATACTAGCTGTATTAAAATGATTTTTTTTTTTTTTTTTTTTTTTTGAAATTTTTTTTTTTTAAATAAAATTTATTTTTTTAATTTAAGTTACCTGTAAAATAAATTTAAAAAAAAAAAATGCTGAAAATTTTAAATTTGGGAGGATTTAATTTATGCTAATTTAAAATCCATCTGACGAGTATTACTTGTACACTCTTTATATAATCCCAACTCATTCGATTATCTTTATTATTTTGACCTGAATACTGTATCATGCTGATTAAATAATGAGCCCTTGCGTTGTGTTTATAGGTGGACCTTTTAATTTCACGCCACATTAAAAGTGCAGTTGTGTGGTTTGAGGTTACTCTCATTGTTAAATATCTCATCCCGATGTCTCTTTTCATCTATGTATTTTTTTATTTGTCCGATACAACGTAAGAGAGTTTTTATGTTAACACCATCTCTCAAGCTGTTTATCAAGGCGGAGTTCTTGCTAGGCTTGAATTGAAATGGAACATTTTTAGTGCAAGAAATTTCATTCTAGCCTTAGAACTGTTTAGTACTTTTAACTGAATTATAAGATATTCTTTTGAAGGAAGGTCTGTTTCTATAAAATTTATGTACCTTAGAAATTTTTGAGACATGTAAATTCAATCTAGAATCTATTCTTTAAAAAACAAATCGAAACAAAAAAAAAACAAAACATTCTTTTGTGAGTTGTTAGCAGACGGGGTGGAATAAAAGGGCACGTGTTTTTGACCCCAAAGGGCGTTTGTATGAAATTGTAACTTTTTTCTTACATTTTCTTTTAAACTAAGTCGAAACCTTTTTGATTTTTTATGAGTTCCATTTCTTCATTGTATTCATTATTTTATAAATTTGTGTGCAAGATTAGCTTTAAAATTTTATTTTTTTATGTGTCATTTTATATTTTATTTATTAATTTGTAATGGAAATCATGTATAATAAGATGGATAGGATTTATGTGGACGAGGACTGTCGAAATCAGTAAATCATACGAGAAACAAATGAAAATAATTTATAAGTTTTTATGCATTTAAAAACATTTTGCATCTAGTGATAAAAAAAAGGGGGGGGGGGGGCTTTGCATTGATTACATTCGAGTGAGATATCTTAAATATGACGGTTTTATATTCCGTCGTTTACTTTTATTTATAATTTCAAGTATTATTTGATTATTGTAATTTTAGTAACCATAAATATCTACATTTTTGCTCATACTGTTAAGTATTTAATAAGCTTAATTTTCAGCGAATATATGGTTTGTTTGCATTGTTAAAAATAATATCTTTTTTTTTTCTGTGTTCATTCTCGTTATTTCAGCTCCATTTTAATATAATTCTTTAGATTTTGATTGTATTATTAAGTAGTAAAGATGCAGCCATAAAGAGATTTATGATATGTCTTAACACCATTGAAATATTAAAAATTTGGATAATTTTATTATTTTAAAATAAATTTATAAAAACTTACACTTCATTCAACTACAAAAATAATAAAACTTTAATAAACGCCATGTTTGGTGAATGTTAAATTTCAATTTGCTCTCATTTTTAAGTATTTAATGCTGATTTTTCTCTTCTTTTGCAAAAATGCACAGCATTTTAAATTCAGTGATCGAGAACTTTTATTTAAAGCTGAGAAATTGTGCTTTTATGTCGGTTTCAGTGTATTTTCATTAGTTTTTAACAGCTATTATATTTAGGTATCGATTGAAATTTTATTTATTATTCCTAAGAGATATTTGTATTTATAATATCTTGAACAAATATAATTTGTTGTCGGACTCCATACAGAATTACTCCATTTTACGTTCCTTCCTAAATTTGACAAAATCAAATTTAGGAGGGAACTAACGCTGTTTTTGAACCCATTGCCTTATAAATAGAAATTCTTGAATTCTATTCCATGGAAAATTAATAGACACGAGTCCGATCTTTTAATCTCATATCAGAGTCTTAGTTAAAGGATCACGATCGAGTCTCTAAGGCGGGGGCCGCGGTAGCCTAGTGGTCAAGGTCGTGGATAGCGGCTGGCGGTTTTCGTTCAGTCGCGGGTTCGATCCTTGGCCACCAAAGACCCGCCGTGTAGCCGGGGCTGATGCACGTTAAATCTGTTCGGGGCCCAAAGTCCTCCCGTTGGCGTGGTGTGGATGTTAGGAGAAGGGGGTGCCAGCTCAGGTGTCGTCCTCGTCATTTGACCGTGGTTCAAAATTACGAGGTCCGTCGCCAATAGCCCTCGAGTTGCTTCTAGTGCGACGTTAATAAAAACTAAACTAAACTAAACGAGTCTCTAAGGCAGGAATGGGCAACGTAGGGCCCACGTTCCGATTTTGTGCGGCTCTCTACGGCTTTTCCAAATATAATTAAATATGGTCCGAAAACTGTTTTATCTTCTCCATTTGATGTTGATATCGAATTAACAACATCTGCCATCTTTGCCATTGGAATTAATCGAACCAAGCAAAAATCAAGGATATTATACTAATTGATTTTTATAAAAACAATTTCCCCCCCCCCCCCCCCGACAAGTTTCCAAAGCTGACAGCTTTAGCCCAGAAAAAAAAAAATTACGCTATTTGAAAGCACCGAAAGCGAACAAATTTTTCAAGGAGGAAGTTTGGGAAATCCAAGACAAAGACTCGCAAATTAGTGATGCGCACCTGGGAAACACGTTGCTATTTCGAACATTCGCATTACCCCTGAATATTGATCATCTTGTGTCGACCATGAAGTTGCAATCTTCGTAATAAAAAATGTGTTTTTTTAATTTAAAAACATTATCTTTTGTATTTTATATATTATATGATTGGATGTTTGTATGTGAAATAACATAGTGATTTGAACTGTTTTAAGTGTGATCATTTTTTTATGCTTTCGTATATATAAATCCAGAAGTTATCCTACCCTAGAAATTTTTCTAGTTTTTAATCCAATCTGAAGTCCTGTCAAAATTTCGCATGCCTGCTCTAAAGCTAGAGTGTTAGTTTTACTGAAGACCGTTGTATGAAGAAATGCGTCATTATGATATAAATGTGTTTGGGTTTGAAAAGCCATACGTGACAAGGTCTTTTAAAGTTGTTTGTAAGATTTTCTTTCTTTCTTTCTTTTTTTTTTTTTGATGATACATAAATTTTATGAAGGATCGCTTCATAGAATATTTTATTAACTCGTTCGGAAAGGGTATTCTTTTCAAGATTTTTTTTAAGCATTTCAAACCTACGTTATTTTGAATATGGAATTTGCATGTTACATCCAATTTGAAAAAATGATTTAACACATCAATCAATAACTCCCGAGACTAACCCAGAGATGGCGCTCATCAGTAAACCAGCGGTCTCTAGGAGTACACTAACCGCTGCTTGAAACGTGTCAAATTTTAGATCGGTACAGAAACAGCTGAATTATCGAGGTTGGAATAAAGTCTTTTGTAGTTTGTTAAAAAAATGGAAAAACCGAGTTTCGTGTTCTGATAAAACATTTTTTTTAATGGGTAAAAAAGTGCAGGTGGCAAATGGATTGAAAATTTCCGGACTCTGCTTGTCCATCAAAACGCTGATTTATCGGTGGTTTGCCGAGAATTTAAACGTAGTCGATACGACACAAATGACCTTGGAACCTCGGTAGAACCCTGGGAATGCCGTTACACGGAAAATGATAAGGTGAAGTAGCAAGAATTAATAATGAAGATCGTAAGGAGTGAAATCCATAGTTGCTGAAGATGACCGGTATCCTCATGGAAGTATATTTACTGAAAAAAGGTTTTTGAGTGATGATGAAAAAAGGTTTTTCAAATTGGGTTGCCCTTGTACTTTCAGTGGAACAAAACAGCAACAGGTCGATGATTCAAGCTGTTATCACCTATGTTATCACCACAAAAAGATTTCTTGCGAAAAAAAAAAAGAAAAGGAAATTTTTTTTTTTTTTTTTTTTTTTTAGGGGGAAGATTTGGTAAGCGTTGGAACATTACTTATCACCCTAAAAAGGTGTTATCTAAAGGATGTTATGTTATTGAATAAAAAAAAATTTGCAAATATCTGTTTTTCAATTATAGTCTCAGGAGGTTATTGATTATTAGGTATGTGTTAAGTCTTCGACTCTCATTATAATGTTTTTTTAACTTATAGATTGTGCATT